>CM076718.1:13247739-13536426 GCA_038501795.1 Pseudopleuronectes americanus
TTTCTCTGAAACCATCTATGCGCATCGCTCCCAGAACTAAACTGAACCATATGTATTTCACACACACACACACACACTCACACACACACTCACACACACACAGGGTGTCCTCACTGGTGTTGAAATGAGCCTCATATAAGCCTGATAATAACATCAAATTAGTATCACTTCAGTCAACAGTTTTAACAAGACGCTGTTATATGTGTATTTGTGTTAAAGCAGAGAATCACAGATTGCTCTCTAGTGCATTAGAGATACTGCCGAATAAAACTCTCAGTGGGAGTCAATACCTGAGGGCAGAATATAGAGCAAAGTCGTCTGTAAAGTATAAAATATGTCATTATTTTTTACAAATAATACAAATATGTAATCAGATCAAATGTTTGAATGAGGCCACCGGTGAGTTGTGGTACATACAGTTGATTCCAAAAGGTGCCAGAAAGGTGCAATCAGTGCGCCGTGGGGCCAAAGTGTGTGAGGAAACATCCACACTCACAAACCTGTCATTTCCCATTAAATTCGTGGAATATCCCCACGGAACACCAGTCCACATCAGCTCTTAACAAAACAGCACACACAACCATACCCTCTACTTTACATTTCCCGTATTTTACGCGTAAAGACCTTTTACGCACACGATAGCCACTATATACGCAGCCCATCAATAGAGGCACAAAAAGTTGTACTTACTTCGCAAAGGTGAGTCAAATCACTGCACTCGATCAGAAAGGGTCCGGAGCAGGAGAGGCCGGACAGCGGTGCGGAGCGGGGTCCGCGTCTGTCGGGCTGCGGTCGTGTACGTTCCCCTCAAATATCCCAGCCGTGCTCATTTGGTGGGGGGGCATCACTTTAAAATTGCCGCTGACACTCAGTGTGAACATAGCCTGCATCATCAGGCGTGCTCCACAGCTGCTCTGTGCAGAGCCACGAGCACATCCCGAGCACATGACAGACGGTGGGAGGATGGAGAGGGACGGGGAGGGACGGCGAGAGGGAGAGAGGTGCAGGGAGGGACACAACTTTCCCAAGCACCAAATAGAAAAAGTGCACGGCACAGTTGAGCTCTCACAGTGTGCAAGTTTTTTTTTCTCCCTCTCCCTCTGTCGGTGGTGGTGGGGTGGGATGAGAGTGGGGTGTGTGGGTTGGGGGGTGATGATGATGATGGGGTGTAAAGTCCATCCTTCTGTGTGAGGAGAGGACGTGCTCGGAAATTCAAACAAGTTCCCTCGGTTCTTTTGTTGCACGCACGAACTGAGGCAGCATTGTTCGCGCGGGGTTTGGCGGCGTGGACCTCTCCCTCCTCTGACACCCCCCCCCCTCCCCCTCCTCTCCCTCCATCCTGACCAGGTTACGAAGTGAGCCTCGCAGCCGGGCTGGTAATGAATTTGCTGCAGGCGCTTCGCTAACACGTTTTGACAAACGGAACGCATTTACCGGGTTCCCAGACAGAGAGAGAGAGGGGGGGGAGGGAGGGGGGGATTTGCTACATGCAATTCCCAAACTAAGTCTAGAATGAGGTCAGTAATAAAAAAGAAGAAGGGAAAAACACACACGACACATTCAACTTCACTCCAAAATGTTTCGGGATTGGATCTGTGCGTAAAGTGCGGGCCTGAACACCGCATCGCTTATGAATTGACCTTGGTCCCAGTTGCCTAACAAGAGGTAATCTTATAAGACTCTCACACACACACAGGCGCGTGCCCCCTCCCGGAATGGACACACACGCTAACACACAACCAAAAGGGAGAGAGAGAGAGAAGGAGAGAGAAAATAAGTTGTGGTGACCTATTTGACAGACTTTTTTTTTGGTTTTTGTGACTATGTTATAATCCTGAAAATCTTGTGCTAAAAGAGATGGAGCGCTTTGCTCTGCAGGAACATCATCCATCCATCTTTCTGTCTGAGACACTAACGCGTCAGGCTCCCTGTTCGGTTATTTCATTTAAATCTCAATTTTCACATACTTCTCCTTTTCCCCTCTAAATGTTATTTTCCCTGAGAAAAGAAAATCTTAGGTAATCATCTTGATTGGATATGTATAAGTAGATATATTTATATTTTTTTTAAACAGGCGAAAGGTGCGCAGAGCAGCCTCTCTAAGGGACACCCCCCTCCTCCTTGCCTAATTGCAGGCGTATCCATTACATTCAACCGGATTCACGTTTTAGTTTAACAGCGAGGGCACGTTCAATGACGTAGACAAGCATATCAGCTACGTGCAGCCATATTTAAATACATCAAGGCAATTAGCGCATCAAAATATGCAAATCCCGCTTACTAGGCTACATAGTCCGCCCTGCCGCAGTCGGAGTAATTTCCCCCCAGCCAGTTTCTTGGGTGTTTGATTGCCGTTTTGAAAGCCCGACATATAAAGTCTTTTGCATGCTTTTTTTTTCATCCAAAGAGGCTTCGTTAAGGTGAACGGGACAGAAGAGAGACCATGAAGAGAAGGGGAACCGGGGCTCCATGCGTGGAAAAACCGCCCATGCGTAATGAGACGACCCGCTCCGCCATTCTCAATTCTCCGACGCCGTTGGCTCTGGTGTGCGTATTATTTTCAATATTGATGCATATTCAGTGACTAGATTTGCATTTACACATTTTCTCGCTTATGATGCCTGTATACTGTATGATTCCTGCGTCTGAAGATAGATTGTGTCTGCTGCAGCGATGGTATTTAATACCTTTAAATTTCACACTGCATATTCAGGCTGTAGGTGAATTTGATGCTGATATGTACATTGCCGTGATAGCAGCATCTCCGTCGTGTCAATAATGAAGATCACCCTTATAATATGAGTGATGTAAATGCGCTATAGGCTTTGAATACGCATATACAGCGTGCATGAACAAAGAGCTGTGCGCTGCGCAAACAATAGGGGAGGGGAGGAGGTGATGTGATTCAGCCGTGAGGCGACTCGTGGCGCATCACAGGAGAACGTCTGAGTCTGAGAGAAGAAAAGTAATAAACCAAAAAAAGTCTCCTGCCCTGTTTGTGAGGAATCCGGTGACGCTGCGCTGACATTTAAGGCAACGATTTCTCAGGCTGTCTCCTCGGCGGCCGTGCACGCGCTCACCGGTGCCAGCGCGCGCATGCGAGTGCAGTGCACAGGGAGGATATGTCTCCAATCATCGCGTCAAAGAAAATAGAAGAGAAACATTTCCAACACTAACAAGTACTTCTTTTTTTCTTATTATATGAAAGCGCGCTCGCTGCATGTTTGTGTGTCTCCACGAAACCAAAGTGAACCTGAGTCCAAACATTTCAACTCACCTCCAATTACCAAAACTCCACTCAGGCTGCTGCTGCGTTACGAGTTGTTCGCCATTACGCGCGACCTCTCCATGAAGCTCGGTGGGACGTTTTTACAGCAGGGCAAACTTTTTGTTTCCTCTGCCAAAGCAGATCCACGCAGACCCACGCAGGCTTCCTCCCCTCGCCATCGAACCTCGCTCTGTCTTAAACTGCTCGTGGCTGAACACCAGTGGTCAGGCTGGCTGCGCGTAAAGACATTCAGGAGCCACAGGAGTCCGTCACTCCACCTATCCAGAGCTCCCCACGCTCAAAAGAAATGTTTAGCCCTCTCGTTACCTGCAGCAAAAATATTAGGATGTTACTGAATGATATCGGGTGCGTTTAAATACTCCACTCAGCACCTTCCTTTGTTTTGGCCACATCTTTAATATGAAGGTGACACACACCTTCTTATTTCCTTAAAAAACACACACCACTTAAATAACTAACACACTTTTGCTATGGACAAAACTAAACCACAATTATTCCAATAAGATTTAAGTTTAATTTCACGATGTGCTTGTTTATGGACGATCTCATGAAACCAATGTAATACAAAAATTGTGATTCGTTAGAATCACTTTTCTTCGGGTGAGGCAGACATTTCATTTGACTCTGTGCTCATCTTTTATTATTTAAAAACTCTAAACATCTCACACAGGTCGTTAGTGGGAGTGAGAGAGAACAACAGCCCCAGTGCTCCTATGTTGAATCGAGTGTTGGACAGAAGAATTCATAGACACCGGATTATCTGCTGCCGATCACACAATAACATGAATTTAATATAATAGTGATTATGCAACCGCGTGCAAAATACAGCTGTTATACAGATTATAGGAAAAGATAAGATAAGAGCGTGTGATTTGAAAAAAGGGGAGAAACTAAATAAAAGAGTTCGCCATTTTTTATTTTAACTTTCAAATGCAAGGAGATGTGATGCCAGCCATTGATCATATTTATATCTGATGAAATATGAATCTCATAATGAGCCCACGCAGCGCATACTGTACTTTTCTTTTCAGTAATAACCAAAGGGTCTAAAAATGTAAATTATAGTCTACATTGAATCATGAATTAAAATGAGCAGTTTGTATCAGAAACCTGCGAATCTGGAATAAACTATAGAAACAAAGAAGAAGAAGCTTCTTTTTTTTACTGTTCTATACGTTCAGCTGTAAGGTGCGAGGTGTCTCCTGCACCGTGAACTCAGGAACAGTACAGGGAGCTATACTTTTTCATCATTATTATTTATTATTATTATTATTATTATTATTATTATTATTATTATTATTATTATTATTATTATTGTGTCACTATTGATACTATTGGTGTTCTGTTATTACTGCAAGTAGAATCTAATCGTGAACCTGCAGGCTATGTAAATGATGAGGGATGAAGAGTCCTCACATTATCTCCACTGTTCATCACCTAATATATAAAAATGTTGGTGAGGCAGTGAGTGTCGCACTGAGGCTGATTCACGTCTGCTCCATCTCCATGAATGGTGTTGGAGACAGACATTGAGGAGGAGGAGGAGGAGGAGGAGGAGGAGGAGGAGGAGGGGGAAGAGGATGAAGGTTAGGAGCCTGTCAACTAGACGACTAAACGGTGACATCTAGTGGTGAGTTTGGAGATAGTCGATGACCGGGAGACCAGCCATCTTCCACGGTCAATGTAGTGCACGTGCACCTGATCATCCACATTAAATGATGAAACATATTTTATTTAAAGTGACGTCAACAATCGAGAAATGCATTGAAGTTGTTGAAAGACAAAGTTAGTTAGATAAGATGTTTCTAAATTGCTGACGTGTACAGATTGTACAGAAACTGTCTAATGCATTTGAAACCAACAATTCAATATTAACTTCTTAAATGTCTACTATTTTAGACTATAAGCCCTTTATTTAATTGTAAATAATTAATTTATCATTATTATTTATGTATAATCACATTTATTTTTTCTCGCCGTGCACCTTTTGATTATTTACCTCTGGTCTTCTTCTTTCTAGCGGTTGATCAGACATTTCAAATCTCCATGTGTGTTTGTTTCAGTCGGAACCATCTGAGAATCCGTGAGAACGGCTGTCACATTGTTTCTGACAGATAATAAACATGTGGTGTTTATATACAGTGACTGTAGAAGCTCAGGCTCCTCGAATAAACCCTTTAATTCACTGCTCTCAGGTTTAATGTGATGAAGCAGGAGGGGTCATGGAGTTAAATTAAAACCTGAGGGGGAACGCACAGTTTCCACGATAATTCAAATATAACCTCAACCTCTGCAGGAATGTAAGGGAGAGAAAAATAATACAAATCCACAAGATCCCGTGTTTAGCAGCGGAGGATCACAGGCACCATCAAGAGAACTGGTTGGACTGATTCCATCAAAGTCTGTGCTCGATTGAAGTCAGTCAGGATTTAATGAGAATTTCAAAATCTTATTCCACAATTAAATGATGATAAAGTTGCCTTTTGGTTCTTGTGGTTACAACGAGGCTTTTTGTGAGAACCAACAAATATATAATATAATAAAACAAAATGTGTTACTGCAACTTTATGACACAACCTTATTTTACAATTAGTTATTTTAATTTAATTTTCTCTTTTTTCACATTCTGAAGAAAAACTCAATCTATTTACCTATATAACTATATATCTTTATACCTATACCTATACATATACATATATAGAGTACACTGACAAATAATCGCCTAATATGACTTTTACATTGAAAATGATCAATTCATTGAATTAGAGCGTAATTGCCAAATCGCGAAAAAAAACCATTGCTGCTTTGTTTCGCCACAGATACCAAACATTTGAAATGATTCAAATGGATGCGGATATAAAACGAAGTGTTTTTAATGTACTTCATTTTACAGTCTTTTAGAAAACTGATTTCATCTCGTTGGTTGGTTTAAATAAGAAGCGATGTGGCTCCAAGAGTTTCCACGTGTGCGTTTCCTAAACGCATTGGAGCGCATCTTCACTTCAAAGCTTTAATTCACATTTAACTACGTGATGTGAATTAAATATGAATCTCAAAACGACAGGCTTCGACGTATCTTTTTAAATTCTAACGAAAAAAATGGATGGAATAAAAACAAAAGTCTGATAAAAGATCCTTCTTATTATATCAAAAGACGTTACAGTGACGGTGCATTGGGAAAACGAATAAAAGGCTCGAAAAGCTCGGTATCAAATTTCAACCTCGGAACGGGCCTCGTTTGATTATTGGTTTTCCTCTGTATCGATTCTCAATGTCAAGAGTGTCTTTCATATTATATCTCTGATGGTTTCTAGGTTAAGACAAATTACACGTGGTGTGTTTATGTTGTTGGAAAGAAGAGAAACACAACGGCCTCAACAAAGACGCGTCAGAACCACAGGGGGATGTGTCTCTCCTCCACAATCACTAAACTGAAATCACACAATCATCCACACACAATAAACATCTGTGGTTACTGATTGTTGTGTTTTCACAAGTCAGATATTAATCAGCCATTGCCTATGTAATTTCTAAAAAAGCAATTCTCGTATACAAAGCTGCACAAATTCTCACATGGTCGTTAGGAGGAAGCCAGTGAGGAAAGAAAAAGAGAGATCTAAGAGATTCTTCTCTTTTCTTTCTTTCTTTCTTCTCGTGTGTGTGTGTCTGTCTGGGGAATTTTTCACATCCCTCAGATTTGCAGCTCCCTGTGTTCGGAAGATTACTTATGAACAGTCATATGCTTTTTTTGTATCTCTCTCATTGTGAATTGAAGATCCATGTGCACTGTGTGTGTCGTCTAATGTATTAGTGAGAAAGATGATGCTACTGTAAATTTAACTGAGATAAACCTCAGCTTTAAATGTCAAATAAAAGCCTTTTTTGCATGAATATTTATGGCAAAGTGTCGGATTTGTTTTATGGTTAAACGCAAAGAAGAAAATGTGAAAATGATGCCATTGTCATTGTTTCAGTGTGATGTAGTTTATACACTTTTTCTTGACGTGAAGCAGTTTCCGCACCACTCCTGGTAGAGTTTCATGCAATCGTATGAACATGTGTGTTGTTTGTTTGAGTTTGCAGGAACCAGTGTTTCTGGAGTGCATGCAGGAACCAGTCAAACACAATGAAATCACACCAAGTCAGATCAGGATAACTAAGAAAGCCAGTAACTTTACTGAAATCTCTGCAAAATACAAATAGCCTTTCCCTCCAGCAGAGGAGACTTTTATTTCATCCCCCATACGTGTTCACTACATACAGCTGAATCAAGTCCCTTGAGTTACAGAGATGTGGATTTAATTTAATACCATCTTAGTCTTAAGTGGCGACAAAGGCCAGCTTTTGCCGCTGAAAGCCGCTCTTGCGTTTCCAGAAAACATTAGTTCCAAACCTCCCCCATTTTCAGGTTTATACAAGCTACATTGATACTACAGACTGACTTTTTTTTTAAGCATTTTAACATGTTACTCATTTAAAAACAAAAACAAATCCTTTTTCAGCTTCTGAATACAACTTAAATAAACCACAAACACGATGGAGCAACAGAGAATCCCGTGTGAATACTGGGACCTTGAGCAATGGTATGTCACTACACATGGCTGTACAGGTGTCTCCCCTTTGCACTGCAGGTGACTTATCAAAAACATCAGCTGAGGTACTGCCTGGGTCAAATTTGAGGTACCAACATTTAGTCTGTAACAACAGAACGACAGAGAACAACTGATCAACAGATGATGGAAAAGAATAACTTCCGATTTTTTTACAAAACACAAAAAGAAACAGAAAAGAAGATACAAAGACAAGTTTTTTTCTCCATGTCTTTGGTTAGAATTAATGTCAAAACGACACAACAAGCAGGACATGTTTGCATTAATTCAATCATAATAAGTGTGTAAATGTGTTTTGATCACACAAGCGTTTCACAACACCAGGCCTGAACGATTCTGTTGATTTAAAGTGAATAAAATTGCAGATACAATATTAATTTTTCTGTATAAAGCGTCCAATGCAATGCACAGGGAGACGAATGAGCAACAGAACAGGTAAAACACTGTGGTTTGGTAAAAGACAACTGAACGCTACATTTGACTGAAATTGAAATGTGAAACCAATTGTACATTTGAGCAAATTTCTTTTTATTGTGTTGTTTCAATGCTTGCAAAAAACCATAAATGAATGTGAAAATAAAAGTTGAGTTTACAACACAAAAAAAATAAATGCCACTGGCTTTGGTTTCTCCACACTTATGCTGCCTGAAACATCATGTTTATATATATGAATATTTTTTTCTCAGCCTTTTTGTATTGAATTTAAAAAAAAGAGAGAGAGAGAAGAGAGAGAGAGAACACCGTTATAGAGGCTCTGCCCCTTTTCGACTACACAGACTGTATACAGTAACAACAAAGTGAACCTGCATGAATTATGCACACAGAAATATCATAACACTTAAGTGACAGCAGATACGGGTGTGGGAGGCGGAGAGACATGTGGCTAGTTGTGTTGTTGAAAAAAAAGAGAAAAATCAAAACAGCTGTTTTTATCTAAAATAAACAATTGTGCTTCTGAAGCCGAGCCGTCAGGGACTCGGGGAACATGACGTGGAACCCTGCTTTGAAGAGCGGAACATGAGGAATCAACACAGACTGATGATTGGGGATAATTAATCACAATGCACTTTCAAAAATCATATTAGGGGAAAAAAAATGATGATTCAAAAAGAAAATTGTACGGATCGGCTCCGGGCTTGTGCAACAGCCTGAGCTCACGCTTCAGATCGCGGTGGAGAAGAAAACCGATAATGTCAAAAACATGTCTGATGAGATTAACTATATTGAATTAGGTAATTAATGTTACGAATGAAATATCTGATGCATAAAAATGAATGTGGATGTGGAGTGAGGCCCGGTCATATCTCCTCATCAGACTGACAATAATGTACATCGTGTGTCAGTGTTCAATTCTGTCATCCCCAGTTCCAGTCTCCTGACATTTCCCACTAACAGGTTGTTATTTCAGTGTTCAGGTCCGACTCTGCTCGGTCACACACACTCTGGCCACGCTCTCCGGCTGGTTTGTTAAGGTTAGACTATAAGTACACCCCCTGAAAACAGCACTGCTCAGGGCTCAAATTAAACAAACCAGACAAAATGTGCATCTCCACTAAGAAACCAACCAAAAAAAAATCATTATTATATATATTTATATATTAGAAAGCTATACACAAGCATGTTAATTTCACAGATTTTTTTTTAAAAGATTCTTAATATTACCATTATTATATATAATTAGAAATACACGTTTAAAAACAAACCTCTACAAAGATAAAACAGTTCAGCAAAGCATTGGATCTCAGTCTGTTTTTCATGGCTTAGGGCTCCGAGGCCCTGACTCCTCCCCTCTGGGTGAACTATCCATCTCTTATTAGCAAAGCTATCAAAAACACATTCTGGCTTATAGAAACTACAAAAAGCCACAAAAATGCTTTGCATTGTATTCCTTTCATATGAAAATATAAGCAAGTGTATCGTACAATTGTTTTTTATTTTTCTTCTTTTTTTTTGTTTATTAATACTGAATAGTTAATACTAGATCGAGAGTTTTCTTGATTACACTAACGCAGCTCTTAGATCAATGGGGTGGTCCTCGTGCAGCTCCTGTCTTTAAGGGGAGTGCTGAAATGGCCGAAGGTTCCACACGTTTAGTTTCCGATTCGTCTGTTTACCTGTACAATCCTTCAAATGTTGCATAAAAGCTCCTCATTTAGTGAGTAAATAAACCTTGTAACGTCTGGCAACTCGACCCCTGCCCGTCCCCCCTCCCCCCGTCACCCTCTATTTACATAAATACGTTGAACCTGCAACATGACATCATCTAATGGTAACACACATTTTTGCAAGGGAGAACTGCAGAGAAGGTATATAGCAATGAAACCGACACTGTACACATGTATTGTCTGTCCAACTCAAGTGCTAAGGTGTTTTCCACTGGACACACTCACACTCATGTTTTTTTTTCTTTCTGTTTTTTTCCGTCTCTACTCACTGATATATCGCTGAGGCAAATTGTACGTACGTTTTATGAAACAGAGTACCTGACTATTTTTTTGTTTATTTGTTGATATGCATATATGTACACATACACACACGTGTAAAGATATATGCATACGTGATTCTTTTTATCCACACACAATACAATTTATGCATAGTTCCCCAACAAAAATACCCCCCTGATCCTATCCCAATCAACACCCACCCTCCCACACCCCCCATTACAACACCCCACTGGTATATATAATGTCAATATGTATAGCACACACACGCACACACACACGCACACACACACACGCACTCAGCAAAAAGAAAACAAAAGGGAAAAGAAATTACAAACAGATTTTTGAAAAGGGTCGTCCCTTCTCCTTCCTTCAGCATTGAAGAGATAAAAGAGGGGGGGCCATGGGGTTGGGGGGTGAGTGACTCGTCACGTAAGGTGAGAGGCAGAAGAGGAGGGAGCTGACTTTGGGGGGCTCTGTGACGATGTGTTGTCGGGGCTCAGGGCAACTCGGGGCAAGGGAGAGAGGACAGGGCTATCATGTGGCCCATCCCTCTGACAGGCGCACCCGCTTGATGGAGGGGCTCTCACGTTCATCCATGGCGGGCCGGGACAGTCCCAGAGGTGAGTGGAACTCATTCCTGTGCTCGTCGCGGTCGCTGCCCTCGTGGGAGCTGCTACAGCTGCTCAGGCTATCGACTGGGGAGCGTCCCGAGTCCTGGCGGGACGAGTTGTTGTGAGGAGGTGGTACCCCCCCCGCCGTAGCCCCCCGTGCTGCTGGTGCGATCTCTGGGAGGAGAAACCGGTTCGGACTTGATGTGCAGGCTTTGAGCAGAGGGCAGGGAGAGATTGGAGCCCTGACATAAGTGAGAGTTAGAGCAATTTCTGTGGGAGGGAGAGCAAACACAGAGAGGTTACAGAGATACAAAGAAATAAAAGTGATGTTTAATGTCAGTCTGCAAATGTGACACTCAAACTCATGAAAACAGCGAGCTGTCGTATTTGCGTTGGACCTTACGAGTTGAAAACAGTGACTCTCCTGAGTGAGCTGAATCTCTAGTGATGACTCATGTACCACATCATGCAGTTCACAACACCTTGTCACTCACCCTAGCTGGCCGAGGGCTGAATGCTGCATGTTCTGAAGGTGTTGCTGTTGCCACCCACTCATTGAGCCAAGGTGAAGGGAGCTGCCGCTGTTGAAGCCGGACAGGGAGGACAGATCTGCACTATTCAGGGAATACTCTGTGTACAGACACGCAGGGGAAATGAAGAGGAGGAGGAAGATTACAGGTTGTTCAAGGAAGGTCAAAGAGCCTCACTGAGAAAAGCTGGGTCTGCGTTAGTGAGTGGGACAAGAGCGCCCTCTGCTGTCATAAAGCTGTATCACATTTAAAGCATCACATGGATTTCAAATGAGTAGATTTTTACAGATTTAAATCCCATTGCAACAAACAGAATTGTTTGGAATATATTGGTATAGTAAGAACGGAAGGAAAACACATCAAATTATCTTCAATATTCAAGGTAATTAACAGAGAATGATCCTGCGTTGATGGGAAAATGAGAAATTTACAGTGACGGTGATAAGATACGTACCGTTACCATAAGAAGTAGAGATGGCAGAAGGGTAACCACCCATGCCTTGTCCTGGTAGAGTGGGAGTTGCTACTGATACCACAGGGGTGGCCAGTGACTGAGCCGACTGGGAGTTGTTTATTCTCTGGTTCTGAGACAGATAAAGAGACGGCACAGAGAGGAAAGAGAGACGGAAGCAGCGTTAGAACATGAAATCACCTCCCAGACAAAACAAACAAAACAGTGACAAGCCCAGAAAGTTTTTTTCTTTTTCTTTTCCATTTCTTTCCTTCACTCAACAGATGCTGAGAAAATGAATGTGATGCCAACTTCTGGGGAAATTAATCACTTGATGTGCGGCACGGCTGAACCCTGCCAACCCTATCATTTACCACCCTTTCCGAGGGCGCACTGTCGCTATAGTAACACCATCAGTCTCCACAGCAACGCAGGGTAGCGACGGCAAGGGAGAGGCACTTCACTGTGGCAGAGGGGATGGTCGGGGCGGAATATGACTGAGGTTTGGAGCAAAATCAAAGTGTAATTTTGTGTTGATGTTCATTTCTATATTCTGATAAATAAAACTGTGAGCCTGTAAGGTTTATACGCAGACGTATTGATGCAGGGAGTGGTGGGAAGAGAAAACAGATGAAGGCTGAGGCAAGAAAAAGAGGCCAGGCTGATTTTACTTTGATGCACCACTGGGGGGCAGTATGTGCCCTCACAAAATGTAATGTGACATTGGCTTCTTCAGCTCAGTCAGCAACAATAAAGGTTAAAGTTACAGTGAAGTCGGAACCACTTGACTGTGACATCCTGTATCTGTCTGTAACAATCATTAAGAGGTTAGACTCAGGTGACTGCTCTCCGTTCTACAAGGAACATTATGCTCTTTCAGAAGTTTAAGACTCTACGGGCCCTACTAGGGGGGATTTGATTTCTAAATTTGAGTGGCAGTCCAACTTACCAAAAGCAGATCAACATCCTCAGACTGACGGTGTTAAAACGGGAGGGTGATACATTCAAATTAGTGAGTGAGAATAGAGAAATACTGGTGAATCTAGGGATGGAGCTGCTGTAGGACCAAGGGAACAGAGCTAATGTGAAAAAGGAGGATGTTAACTATAACTCACTAAAAAAACTCATCAGAAAGAGAGGAGAAAGGAATATCGGGGTCTGGACTATAAGTACTAACATTTACAAACAAATACAGCAGATGAAATATATCAGTCTTGGGGAAAAGGACATTTTGAAGAGGACAGTTGTTGATTCAAGAAGCTGCAGAGGCCCATTAGAAAACAAAGAAATGTGCCTAAAGTTAACCTCATGGCCCCAAGTCTCATACCAAGAGCTGGAAGCAGCAAAGAGGACGAGAGAGGAAATAAACCACAGTAACCTTAAAGACGGGAGGATGTACAACAGGGAACGGAGGGTGGTCAAAGGAGGGAACGGTGGTAAGAAAAGAGGGGATGAAAAGAGTACTCACGATGGAGGGCATGTTGTTCTTGGCGCCGGGAGGGATGAGCACACGTAGGTCTGGTTTGCGATTGTTCATGCCCAAGTTCATGGGCGGGGGAGACTTTGCCTGCATGTTCTTGTTCATGCCGCCCGGAGAGACCAGCAGACCAGGCGAGTTGCGGTGGTTCCCATATCCATTTCCTGAAAGAGAAAGAAAGATATTAAATATACCTCTGCCCCTGAATGGTCTCTGAGCCGAAAGCACAGCTACATGTTATTAAACCTATTACAAAAGTTTAATGAATTTTGGAGATCCTGCTGTCTGTGATGGTGGAGCCTAATTAAGAACTACAGGAATCCATTTTCACCTCGTGCTCATTTCCAGGGTTTCTGTCTCATCTGCTCTTCCTGTTGTAGAATATTTTATGAGCTCACCAGTCTGAGCAGACTTGTCAATGGCGCTTCATGAGAGCGTCATTAACAGATACTCAAACAGGCGACCGGGTTCGCCTTGAGGATCAAGGAGCCGCTGTTTGTTTGGCAGTCACACAATGAAGGCATCCACTGCAGAGGACCTCACCCTCCACCTCTGTCACTGTCAGTTAAGGCTACATGTGCCCTGCAACAGCCAGTGAGTCGTGTAAAAACGTCTAATTACGGGTAGCAGGACCACAGAGGGATGGGACCCATCATTTGGGCATCAGAATTAAACACATGTGGTTCTTCCAGACAAAGACCCTGCCTTGGGGTTGCCACCAGATCGGCGTTCCCTTAACTACAGAGGGCCAAGTGCAGCACCCATTTCTCCCTCAAAAAAACCGGTGGGGCGAAATCCTAGCAACGTCATTAAAAAAAAATTGAGAGTGGAGCATTCTTGCAGGCAACATAGTCTTTGTTTCTAACCCAATGCCGCAGGCTGTTTTTCCCCTTACTTCTCCTTCCTTCTTCCACGGGGTAGAACACAGGGCACTGTGTGGACGATCCCACTTGAAAGACGGGCAGGAATTATACGTTAGACATAAATGAATTTCCTAATCATATACTCCGGGGGAAAATGAGTCGCAGATGTCTTCCTGGGCAATTTCCCTCCGCTGATCTTTGTTTAATTTGAGAGAGAGGTTTTTGTTGTTTGGAAATGAAAAGTCTAAAAAGCTCAATTTCAACAATCTGAAGAGTAAACGACCGCTAGCGGTGAGAGAAAATGAGACCGTCTGACAGAAAACAAGAACAACAGTGTGTGCCCCTGCCGGTGTGTGTGTGTGTGTGTGTCTGCTGGCATGTGTAATGTGTGAGCATGTATAAGTTGATGTTAACATTATAGAGTGTGTATGCGTTATTGTGTGTTTTACTGTCGACAATTTTACATGCACGATTCAAAATCAGTACCATTTTTCTGTCAAATTATACGCGTTGACATAGGCACAATACGACTTGATACCCTGTGAGACACGACTGCTTATGAGTGTGATACATATGGATGCACGTGTGTGTTTTGTGTTGGACCCTCTCCGTTCCAGTGTCGATCTCACATTGGCAAAGAGGCAGCTGCCTCTTCAGTTTTCCCGCTCCCTTATTCTCATGGCTGGCCCTTTGTGCAACTGAGTGGGTGCATGTGGAGCCAGATGAATGAGGCCGCACACACACATAAAACACACACACACCGCACGCATACACACGCTTTAGTAAATAACCCAGCAGGAAGTACATCAGTGTTTCTGTACAAATTAATAAAAGAGACCGAGCCATAGAGAGAAATTAATACACACTTTGGTCAAGATGACACGGACTTCATCTCGGTGACGTTTAATCAGACATCTGTGTGTTGCCGCCCTGTGAAGATGACGGCGGTCCATTCAATTATATGCGAGATGGCTGTGATCATGTGTGGCACAGGCCAATCACTAAGTGCTTCAAAAGTAAAAATCACTGGCTAATTGAGCTAATGAAGCAAGGACTGTGACTCTAATCTGTCCGTTCTGAGGCTCCATCGCCCTGAGTTTAGAACGGTTGCCTTCAATAACGGCTGCAGCTGAAGACGTCATATCAGGTCGAGTTAATTTCCACTCTCTTCCTCTCAATGCTGCTCCTCATGCCGGGCTGCGGGGCAGGTCTGGCGTCAACCATATAGAGGAAGTACCAAAATTAAACACAGCTCACCCTGGGGTCTGTGTTGCCGTCGTATGAAAGTAACACGTAGAGAACGACATTTGATCTGAGATTGCGATAAACAGCTCTTTTGCTATTTCAGAGTCGTTGAGGGACGTCTGAGGTCATACCTGGGGGACGAGTGGCAGTCGGCCTCTGTATGTGCCACGGTTGAGGCACTTCAAGATGCACGTGTGTGACAAAGCCCCCCTCAAAGTTTTTCGTTATTTCTCTCTCCCTCTTACACACACACACACACACACACACACAAAAAGGAGAGGTGTGGTTAAACTCATTTTTAGTGTCCTGTTGTGGTCTAACAGGCGCGCTCCATCCTATTCCCCCCATACACACACACGCTTCCGTTGCGGTTTGGCCAAATGTGCATTCAACCCTGAATTCTCCAACTGAACTGAGGTGTCAAACTCGCGCTCACAACTTGTACAGTTGGTGCGAGGTGCTGCCAACACTGAAACAGACGTCGTCTGATCTGCTGAACCCGACTTGGTGTCAGTTGTTATATGTGTTCTTTCTTAACTTGCGTTTCTGTGGGAATCTGACCGGGGTCGTCTTAAAGATGTACCTCGTATGTAATCCATCCGAGGGAGTAATTGGCCTGTGATCAAGGTGAGAGGCGACTGGAGTTCCTCGTTAATTCCTCGCGGTGCTTTTTAGAGTGCTGATCGGAGCAGAGATGACAGCTACATAATTGCACAAATGGAGGTGGGAGGTTTTCACATGCTGGGTCCTTGGTCTGGAGCTGCGTTCATCAGCTCGCTTTCACTCACGCTCCGTCTCGCTCCTCACAAGCAGAGGATTTGACAGATTGACGACATGCTGTATATAAATGAACAAACCTACGCGTGAATATGCACATCTCAAAGTAAATTTATGTAATATATGATAACTCATCGGCTCCAGGACCCCCAGCGTCCCTTAAAGGAAGGATGGATGTGATAACTCAGCCTCTCAGTAACATGCCTTATTTGCACTGTACTAAAAAATTCCCTGGGGACTTTGTTTGAGTCAGAATTCACCTCCACAACTGAGTTTCACACAGACAGTTTTCACAGGATTATCAGTAAGTCATTGTTTGAATTGAATTTACAGGCTCAAATATAAAGGATCATCTCCAGATATGTCCCATACTAATGCTGCAAAGATGGGGAACTCTGAAGTCTGTATTTTCTGCATGGGAAATTTGATGTAAGTGATGCATTTTGAGTTGAAGTAGTTTTTGAAACCACTGCTGCCTGGCAATGAACAACAATAGTTGTCTTTCAAAAATGTGTAAATGACTTTAGTTTTTGTTGTGTTTGTAGTCTATGAAAAAAAAGTTAAACACTAACTCTCTCAGGTTTTGGCATGACAAAATGTGAAGTGGGAGCTCTTAGAAAATATCCAGGTACAAAGTCATGAATGACACATAAGTGGTTGTTTAAATGGACTATTCGAACGAATGCAGAAACCATAAACTCTGGTAACCTTTAGCTACATGAGCCAACTGAATTTTTACTCTAAGCTCTGTCAAATCATTACCTCTACTACATTCATCCCTGTTAGCTCAGCAATGAAAGAAATTAAAATCAATCAAGACATTGAAAAATGAGAGAAAATTTAATTGAGATCAAAATTGGTTAAATCTGTTTGTTGAAAGAAGGTAGACAATCAGCAGTGGAATTATAACTTCCTACATGTGTGACGCATACACACACGTAGGAACGTTCAAAAAGACACATAGCTTGGCTCCTCCTATTTCACTTAGGCCCTGCCACTTAAGACACTCATGCACCGGCCAGACGGCTATTGTGCGATCATCTTATCAAAACATGCGGCGAGGAGCAGAGGAGCAGTCGCTGTGGTGCCACAGTGGCTGGGCCACCTCACACTGAGTCACTTAGAGGAACATCATTAAAATGGCTGACCAAGTTCACAGAACACTTCCATCTGTGTTCTCCCACTGTTTCTCCTTAGCACACATGCTTCAGCCATCAGTGGATATTCATCACTGGGGTCCCCCCTTCTCCAATACACACATAGACATACACACACACGGACACACACATCCATATGAGATTTAAGAGAGCTTTGAATGGAATCTTTTAGCTCCGACATGACTCTCTCTCTCAATGTCGTGTTTTTCGCTGCTGCCGAGCGACGCTCAGAAGGAACAGAGGATCTCTGTGAGAGCTGCGCAGTGACACAAAGGACACATTTGAATCACGCTCTGCAGCACGCCGTCGACAGAACACACGCCACAACAAACGGTCCTGTTGTGTGTGTGTGTCGATGTCTATGTGTGTGTGTGTGTGTGTGTGTGTGATGAGTGACCAGACAGAGAAACCAAGCATTGACCCCTTGTGATGGAGCCCTAGGGGCCAGACAAGGCTGCCCAGCTGTGCCCCATTGACCCCCCCCACCATTCTACATTTTTACACTCTGCTCTGCCAAGGCTGTAAAATTTAACCCTTTAATTGGGAGTCTTTTTACCATAAACTTGGGCTTGACATGTCCTCGGGGACAAACCCATTGACACACAGAGGCCAACACATAAGATTCCTTACAAATGCTCCTTAAACACGGGTTGTTCCCCGCTCCATGGGATCAATATTACACGGTGAGCCCCTGAATTAATCTGGCTGCAGACATATGATAGCAGTTATTGTATGTGAAGCAAGTTTGTCTTGCAAAACAAGTTGCTCCAAATAGGAGCTATGGGTGTTGTCATTTTTTAATTCACACCCAAAGCTAATAGAGAAATAAATTATTGTACGGGGAACCGGAGAAAATTGAACGGTACATTCAAATCTCTTCAGATTACCTGTCAGTCAATCTGCTGCTGCAGCATATACTGCAATTGTATTTGTTTCCACCCCACTTGTTCTAGCGTTTTATAGCTGAATGCAGGCAGGATGTTTCACAACCCCAGCACTGTGCAAACATTCCCAGATGAACTCCACCACCACTAACATCAACACATCATGGACAAAATCTCCATTTGGGTTTAGGTTACTATTAGTCATGCAATTTATGGCCCTGAGTGGGTGAGTGGGTGCCATGTGTGTTGTGTGTGTGTGTGTGTGTGTGTGTGTGTGTGTATATGTGTGTGTGTGTGTGTGTGTTAGCAGACAACTGTGTGTGTATAGTAGAGGCCGTTCTTACCAGCACTGGTGCCTGCGCCAGTGGTGAGGTCAGCACCCATGAGGCCACCTGAAAGATGAAAGAGAGAGGAGAGGAAAAGAGAGAAAACCATTAGAGGATAGACACCCACGTAACATCCACTATGGCTCCTATCTCATACCTTGCTGACCTTTCAGAAACTAACTCAATTTAATCACAATACACTGTGTGTGTGTGTGTGTGTGTGCGTTTGTGTTTCGGAGCTTCATATGCGCACTGATACCCGAAGTAATGCCGCTTCCCACTCAAACCTTAACACTCCGAGCAACTGGACACTGCGAGCAGATACATTACGCAGGCGTCCAAGAAAAATTACACATTATTATTTTTAATCCATGTGAGGTGGAAGAGTGGGAGGGTCCAGAGCGCGTGTGGTTTGGTGTGAACGCTGCGAGCGCCAAAACTCATATTTAGTTTATGCTGGCACTCCTCGAATCCAGTTGTAATGACAGGGTAAGGGTGTGGGCAGCAGTCTTCAGACCAGAGGGACAGAAAAAGGACCTTGGACAACAATAACAAACCAATAGGCCTGATTTACTTATGTCACCAAGCAATTCAATGCTCATACATAAGGCGAGACATGTGTAGAGCCTCATGTTAAATCAATGAGACTGTGGGCTGGGGTTTAATGTGTTCTTAAATCATCGACCCTCTTTGAAGAAATCACTGAGCTGGCATTGTGTGAGTATGTACAGCGGACTCCAGATCCATTCATTGCCTTTAAGTGCCTTCATAAAGAGTCGCTGTCATAAAGTAAATCAAACATTTGATGGGTTTCTATGAACATGGCAGACAGATACACAGGAGGTAGATGGAGTGGATGACAGTGTGTACATGGGTGCATGAGAACAAGTGAGGCCGTACATGTGTTACCTGCACTGGGGGGTCTGTGTGTAACTCCAGGAGACATGCTGTTTCTCTGTAGGCCATGGTGTGCCAGTGGCAACAGGTTGTGGTTGCCTAGGGAACCACCGGGATGGCTGTAAATGAGATTGTTCTGGTTGTTGACGGGAATGGACACAGGCATGTCGTAGCTTGATGGGGGCACAGCCTGCTGAGAAAGAGAAAAAAAAGAGACACAGAAACGAGTTTGATTAGACTAACGATACCAACGATGGAAGTGAGTGAACAGACTAACGAAGGGCCTTCGAGGAAAGGAATGGACACAGAAAAGAGAGGAAGAGACGGGACATGTCACAAACACTCGAGGAACGCAAAGGAATTCAGAAATCCTTTGACCAAGTGCAACTCCAGAAGCAGTCGCACACAAAAGTAAAGACAGGCAGCCAAGTTCAGAAGGACAAACGGGGAACTAACAATAGACAGCCATGCATAGTTGAGGAAAACAACTTCTCAGAACAAAGACTAAAAATACAGGACAGTGTGGTCGGTGAGAGGGAGCACTGCACCAAAACTTAAGGGTAAGCACCTAGAAAACTCCTCTCAGAGCTATTTAAATTGCTTCCAAGATGATATATGGAATAGAAACACTTTGTCATTTTCGCTTGATGTAGCATAGGTAGTTAACTTATGAGGATACTAATAACTGTGATGGCAAAAGGTTGACGTGAGGAAATATGTCATTTATATTCCAGGTTTATTACATTTAAGAAATAAGAAGGCTATGGTTTACTGGGAATAAAGCCAGTGGCGTCCCACTGTGTTAAAAGAGCTAAAGATAATTCAGTCTGTCTTCACCTCACGTTAATAATAATAAGCATGAGTAGCTTCACGAATGGAGAACTGAATTCAATGAAAAATTATTTATTTTTCTGTCACAATGAGCTAATGCAAAGTGTTTATAAGTGGTGGACTCAGATCTGACAGCAGTCTCATCAGCAGAGGTAACTCGCCAGCCCCGGGCGTCTAGTTTGTCATGTTTATTGTGTCACTTGGCAGAAGGACTTAACCTTGGGAATGCCCTGGAAGTGGTTGATCCTACATGTTAGCTTTAGGAAGTAGAAAATAGGGTCCTAAATTGCTGCCATGTGTCTCAGAGCCGTGGACGGGGGGAGTGCATCAGCGGGATCATCGTGGAAGAGGGATGTGGGCCTTAGCGCGATACTTCATCTTCTTTAATTTTCCTTGGCCAAATATTATTTCAACGCACTATGAACGTTACTTTATGTCATTGTGAGGTCTCTGCACGTTTTCGCTTTTACTGCAATTTTACACAAGGGTCGGGCTCGCCAAAAACTATGGATGCTCTCTTTTATAACCAGTGAGCGGCTGTCTCTGGTTCCGTTTAATTTTTTCTGAAGCCTTTGAGTAATTTCTTCCATCTCGTAATCCTTGCAGGAGTTTTCATACCCATGACTTCCCTGTGCCACGCTTTGTAAGAGTGCCGGAGCTGTCTCTGCGTGCACGTTTGCGTCGGCACAGACGCCCCATTGCTGTGAGCTGTCCTTTAACTGGTGCCATCCTTCCTGTTTCACTCATCTTCCTTCTCTGCCTCTCCCCCGCACAGTCCCCTCAACAGTCCTCTGCAATCCAGAGGCCCAGTGCTTGGCAGCCGCCCTGACCACACACCGAACTGCCACTTGTTGTGTGCAGAGTCCCCCCCCCGCCCCGCCCCCGCTGTTCCACCCCCACCATCCACACTCAGCTCTGATCCCAAACCCACCCCAGCTCACCAGCCCCTGCCTCGCTTCTAACCACATCTCCCCCAGCTCCACGTGGCTTAGACACTACTGTTCTTCTCTGAATTATCTAATGGGGAATTATCTCCTTCTTTGTGAGGAGAGAGCTCTAACCATTCCAATATGTTGCTTTCTGAATGAGGGGCAGGCTAAGTTTACATAGAAGGCAGCCTCTATTTTGTGGTTTCTGGCAGATGGCTATAGATTAGATTCTTCTGTAACATTGTATAATATAAATCCAGTAGCTGAAGTGTACTGACATTTCTACATCCACTAACAGGGATGTCTTCAAAGTGGTGTTTGCCGGCATCATTCATTTCATAGAGAATGAGCGATCGTTTAATTTTCTGTGATGGGTTTAAGCGTGTGTAAATGTCTGCTCATGCTTCGTTGCCACGGCGTCTGTCCTCGTTGTCGCGGGTGACTGATTGCTGTGTTTCGTTGCAGGAAAAAGGAAAAGCACATGCAGACCACACCTCCCCGGGGAGCCAGGCAAGGCATTATGGGTAACGGGTTCAAGGTGGGGAACCCAGTGAGGTTCAAATTTGTCTTGAGAGAAAGTCTGCAATTACTTTAGTAAAAAAACGCCTGCTTGTTATGGTCATAGTTAGGTCAAATTAGAGGGCTGTTCCTCAGCTGCAATCCGGGGAAATCAAAGAACTGTAATTTTTTGTCATTGTCAGTGTAATCTCCCTCTCGTCTTTACTTCACTCTCACTTTGAGTATTTAGTCTGGTGGCAAACAATGGTGGTTAGCTGGGTTAGCTCAACAGTTACCGGCCAGTCAGCATTTTGTTAGCCTGCTGAGGAAGCGGCGTGGCATCAACCCAGTACTTACAGGTATCTTATGAGTTTTAATCATGTGATCAAACTCCTCGTTAATCTGTTTGTATTTCTCCTCAGTGCGGGGGGTGAGGGTGAGAGCAGACTCGAGCTCCGGGCTCTCGCCGCCTTTGTTCTCCTTCTTGCTCAACGCCTGCCAGGTCCCACAACCACAGAGACGGACGGACAGAAGGACGGAGGGAGACACAGATGAGGTGACGGAGAGATGGGTGGTGGTAGGAAGACGTGACGAGCACAAGGTGGAGACGAGGACGAAGCAACAGAAAGCACAGGAGGGGTGGGGGGGTAGAAAGAGAGGAAAGAAAGGTAAGAGGAAGGCTTCGGGTTCATGAGAGGTACTTACACACAGTCTCTGTCTGCTGATCATCAGATCAATGTCCTCGTTTATTTTCCTGTACTTGTCCTCGGACTCGGGGCTATGGCCAACCGAGTCGTCTGCGTCGGGGTCTGGGCTGTCACAGCCGTTTAGGCCCTTCTTTCTCAATGTCTGCAAACAGAGTAGTTATACAACATAGTTGAATGGGTGTTTGGGGTGAAGGGAAAAATGACCGAGGTGAACAGCTTTGGAGACAAATGGTCATGAACTCTGAGGAGGTCACTTTTGGAATCGATCCTGACAAATCCAATCAGAGCTGGTAAAACCTTGTAGAGAGTACATCTTGTTTTATTTCAACTGTTTTTCTAGTTTTCAGTTCAATAAAAAATCTTTGACCTTGTTTTTTGATGACTCATTTTTGGCAGGCTTCATTCTAACCTCCTACAGTCCGGGGTGACATGAGGATACACTGGCTCCTTTGTGAATAAGGAGACATGCAGCTAAACACTCAAGATGGCACAGGAGGATTTAACTGCGTCCAATATCCAGACATAACAAATGATCAAGCTCTTGACCAAAATGACAAAATCATGGGACCTTGAAACCTCATAATTGCACACGGAAAAGTCTTAAAAAATAAAACACATCATTTTTATAACCATAGTCATCATTGGATCATTAAATAGAATTGAAATACAGCGGAGGAGCTTTGAGTTCATGTGCTGTTAAATGTGGCAGTTTCTGTTTTGGCCACCTGATGGCCACCTGCCCCCATTCGAGTGGCCAGAAAACAGTACACGGGCAGAAACATCCCACACGCTCTCTACTTGAGACGGACACAGAGAGCTATACCTCTGTCCTTTTCTAGATATTGTTGTCAACCATAACAACAGGGATAAGTTTCAGAGTACATTAGCGTGTGTGTGATAGCAAACTATAAAGTGTGTGTGTGTGTGTATGTGTGTGTTTGCTCGCGCTTGGGCAGGCAGGCGTGTGCCCATGCAGGTGCTGTCTTCATTTGCCTCGCAAAGTGAGCGACAAAGGCGGCGCGGCAGAAGAGAAGGAAAAAGTACAGTAGCTGACAGTTAGAAGATCTCATCAAAGCTGCCCCCCCCCACCTCCCCTCCTTCTCCTCCTCCCTCCCTCCCTCTCTCTCTCACCCCCCTCTCCCTCCCTCCTGGCTTTAATAAAGGGAGATTAGTCTACAGGAGGAATATCACGGGCCTGCTCGTGTCTGTGCAGTCGTCGCTTCACACCGAGCTCTCCTGCTTTCATCTGAGGCTCCATATCAGACAGACATAATTAAATTTACTTTAGCACACCCTGTATTTGATGCTGATCAAGTGTGCACGGCTCCCTCTCTCTCTCTTTCTGTGTATGTTGTCGTGTGTGTGTGCCTACGTGTGGGAGGGGAAAGAGGGGAATGAGTCTGTTTGTGTGTGCCTGTGTGGGTGTGCGAGAGTGGGTGTTAGCGTCAAGAAGAAAAAAAAGGAAAAAGACACTGAGCACGGAGAAAGGAGGAAGATACTAAGATAAGTTAATCTCAGTGAACTTCTTCCTCTCATTTGTTTGTCTCCGTCAATACTCACTCACGGCAGAGATACGAGCTTGAGCTACTCCATCACAACCAGCAGCAGAAGTGACAGGGAGTGATCCGCTTGCTTGGAAAACAAATAACAATCCAGTCATCTCTCATGTCGGCACAACAAAGGCCTGTTTTGAGTGTGGTTTTAGTGAACTTAGAGGGCTGCTTTTGTGTGTGTAATAACTGTTTGATTCCTGAGGCGTCTTGTGGTGAGGCAGCTACTGTAAGCGTGTCAACATTTTGCTGGCTCTCCTCTTCTTTCTCTGAATCCTCACTTGGCCCCCAGAGTGGAAATCTGGATTTCTGAATTTGAAAGCGTCTCTCACATCCCTGACAGTCTTCAGGAAATCACACCAAACAAATCAACCAAGGCGAAGCAGGAGATCTGACTTCTAACAGACCTACAGTGAATCAGGCTCTCTCTCTCCATCTGAGGTGGATGAGTCAAAAGAACAAAGGGGTTGCAGAGGTTTAGCATGCTGTCTTTTCTGGCAAAGGCGTGAGATGTGAAATTTCTGGTATTTCTTTTGTGTTATAGTTTCATTCTGGTCTTGGCGATGCATCATGTCGAACTGACAAGAGCTGAACCGCTGGCCCTTTCTTTGCTCACATGAGGATGCATGCAAGAAACTGAATAAAAAAATGTCCTTGGGACTCTTGAAAGGCGCTATATAAATGCAAGCTTTTATTGTTATTATTATTATTATAAAAAAACAACTTCTCGTCCTACTTGCAAAGATTTCCACCACCTACCACCCCCAGCACAGAGTGCAAGAGAGATTCACTTCCATCCTGGGGAGAACAGCAGTGGGGCATCGCTGGGAGAGGAGAACGAGGGGGTAGAATAAAGGTGACACCCAAAAGGGGAAACTGAGCTGGTGGTCTTGCAGGGGGTTGAGCAATGATTGCGTTGGGTGTTGATGGCCTCGCAGGGAGCCTGTGCCTGAGTGTTATATGACTTGGAAGCATGTGGCCCGAGGCTTAGCTTTCCAGCAGGGCTCAGCACATTTAGGGTGCGGTACAAGGGCGCAATGCCACTCATCCCAGTTATGCCCACCTGTTAAAAGTCATCACACCTGTTGCCAAAAGCTGACACCCGACCCAACAACCAATCAGAGCTGCTGGTGTCTTCAAATAGCCATAGAAGGGCCTTTCGCTCTCGCACTCTCTGCCTCACCACTCCTCATCACCCTACTCATCCTATAGGTTTTCCCCTTCGCTAATAGCCCATTGCTTCATCTGTGCCCTGAATTATTTTATTGCCCCGCTGCTTAAAGTCATCAACCACTGCTCCAAATCGGGCTTCCATGACATCATCCCTATATAAGACGCATCAAAGACTAATGATCATTTGGAAAAAAAGAGCTGCTAACCCAGTGCTCAAACACACAGGTATGAAGAGCTG
This sequence comes from Pseudopleuronectes americanus, assembly GCA_038501795.1. NCBI lineage: Eukaryota > Metazoa > Chordata > Actinopteri > Pleuronectiformes > Pleuronectidae > Pseudopleuronectes > Pseudopleuronectes americanus. The sequence continues at coordinate 13,273,227 of CM076718.1, forward strand.
CTATGGAAATAGTCTTTGGGGAATATGCTAATAAGACACTTAAACAAAAACACTGTGGTGCTGTTCGCTTATTTAATATTATGCAGAAAATATTCACCCATCATTATCATTCTTATATTAAACCTATTCAAATTTTCGAGTAACAAGGATTTTCAGCCTGATAAGAAATAAGAAATTACTTTAAATCTACAGCGGTTGTATTGACCCTGTTTACACAAGTACATTTTTTGTACTTGTTTACTAATGTACATTGCCATTATTTCCTTAATAATATTTTATATATTTGTCAACCAATGTAGTTACAAATAAAAAATAAACTGTGGACAGAATGAAATGGGAAGCCAGTTCAAGGTAGAAAAAAAAAGGGGAGCGAGGCCCAAAAAAAACATCAACAACAAACTACTACAATGTGCTACAGCCAGCTACATAAATACAGGCATGCTAGAGTGAGCACAGTAAATATGAACGCAAAGAATGATAAAACAAATGACAGGAAAAAACTGCTAAAAAAGATGTGTACGCTCGCTTGGCTCAGTGTCTTTCTCTGTGGCCCCTTTGGAGGCTTGCTCCTAATTAAACTCCTTCTTCATGATGCTCCCTCATGACTTGACTTGTCACAGGGCCTGTATGAAGCAGGCACAGCATAGACGTGGCGTCCTACATACTTAGACACCCGTCTCAGTTCTGCACCCTCAGCTATAAGCTGGCCTGCACTCGGCTACAGGACGCGGCGATGAAGGCACAGTAAGGCAACCTGGGCTAGACTGAAAAAATCACCGGCTATCTCAATGGTAGCATGGCTGTTGTTTTGAATTAAGATTAGCGCCCCTTGTTTTCTAGTTGCAAAAAAAACAAAAATGTTGGACTTATTTCTTTGGGTGTGGGTGATGATTTCATGTAGCTCTTGAGAGAAAACTGTGGAGGGTATTTGGGTATGAGTTCTGGGTGGCCCCAGGGGGTCTGCTAGGGACAGCTGACGCCTGCACAGAACTCCTGCCATACCAGGATCCGTCTGCTCGGCATTCTGCCACCCTGCTCACCCTCTCTATCCCTCTATCTGTCTTTCTGCCTCCATCTTTGTGTCTCAGTCTGGTGCTCAGTCTGTCTCTCTACCTTTCTGCAATACTAACACATCTCGACAAAAGCTGAGTCAAAACACTGTTGGCTTGATGGGTACTTCTCTATTTCTGATAGGGTCGGGCTGGTTGATGGGTTTGTTTGGAAAAAGCTGACCATTCCCCTCTGCAGTTATCTTGGCAGTGGCTGAAGGGTATGACACATTCAATATTGTGTTTATGGCCATTGGCGACAGCACGACCAGTGAATGTTTCTCAGTGTCTTCTGCCCAATGGCTGACAGCACCAGTGCAAAAACCCTCAACAAAAACAAGCAGTTCATAATAGAGCTTTTATATTTCTGCCAACACTGTATGGTTTTCAGAATACACACCATTGTAAGCAAAAGCAATACTTATAAAGGATTTTGTTTAGTACTAAGGCAGAAAGGGTTTTACTCAACAAATGCAGCAGTTTACGGTTGCATTGCGTTTCAGCAGCTGACGGAAACCAGTCTCTGACAGACAATTTAAAAGCATTAATACATGTGCCACTTATGGTTAATCATGTTTGCTGTGCTGCTGAAATATATTTAAAAAAAAACGGTACTGGAATGAACAGCTTTTGTCTCGCAGGCTCTCAGCCTGTTTTTTGTCACACAGTTAAAAATGGCAGAGAATCAGACAGATTCACTTTGACTGTCAGAGATACTCCTTGGAGACATGTGAAATGTACAGAACCTGCTTTTATATTGTATGACAATTTGCTAGGTGTGACCACCGAGTGCACCAGCAGTACCCACAAGAACCTTTTCTGTAGCTGGTTTAACACCGAAAAGACCTGAATAATCTCAAAGAAAAAGTCATCCAAAGCTATGGGCTATGATAGTTAAATATTTTTTTTTATTCATACAATGTAGAAAAAAGTTTAGAGAACATTTTATCTGAATGATATTCACACTAACTCAGAAACCTAAGAGATGAATCATGATCATTTTGTGTGGGAAAGGTGAGACAGGTTTTGAAAACCACAGGACGACTGGGAGCGCTCTCACTTTTTACCAATTGACTAACTCAATTCCATCAGAGCAGATTGGTGAGGAGCACTGTGCCTTGGTGTCAGTAGGGGTGAGGCAGTGGGGGGAAATACTGTCCCTTCCCATCAAAAATAACAAAATGGAAGTGGTGTTGAAGTGAACCTGCTGGAGCCCCCCCACCCGGCACCACTGCCCAGTAAGCGCACTGGTGGCCTTGCTGGCAGCACGCAGGGATATAATAGTATGTTTGAGATACGCTCTCATTCTCCTTTTTTTGTCTCTTTCTCTCTATCTGGCTCAGTCTTACTCGTTTTTTGTCTGTCCCCCACTCTCCCTCTTTCTCTGTCCCTCTTTCTTTCTCTCTGCTTTTCAGAGTGGAGGGAACATCAGAGGGATCAGGCTGGCTTAGTTTATTAGAAGCAGATGGCAGACCAAAGGCAAGAAGGCCACAGTTTCATGAAGCGTGGTTTGAACATGCCAGGGCCATGTCGAGGGGCATGCCCATGGATGATGGCTGCATGGTGTGTGTGTGAGTGACTGAGCATTTGGGAGGAGATGGTTGATTTTGTAGGTTACCAATCTAAAGAGTGGAACCCCCAAATCACAGTCTGTCCCTCCCTGCTTGTTTCAGTCAGCATCTGTGCATCCCTATGCACTAGTTGGGGAAACATTTGAAGAAAAAAAAATCATCAATGACTTTTCAGTGATTTGGTGGCTTTGAAGCCCCTTACTCCTGCGGTGCCCTGATGCTCTATAATCTTGAATCAAACGCTGGCGCCTGGCGTCCATCATCCCCGGGCAAAGTGGTCGTGTAGCTCATAGCGCTGGTTATCTGTGTAATTACTAGCTGTTTAGGGGATTGCTAGATAGCCTGAACATTTTGAAAGGAAGTGGGAAGTAGAGCAAAAATGGAGAAAAGTGTTAAAGCAAGTGAGAGGGAAAGAAAGCTGCACAACACGGTTCCTCCAAACTGTGGCATTTTGGCGGCGCATGTGCTAAAATCGCCATTAAGGAGAGCCCGCTCGCAGACAGACAGCCAGCACACAGCACAATACCAGATGGTGCAGCGTTTCCCATATGGAAGAGACCCACACTAAGCACATGTCAGAATCCAACACTGTTTGCTACAGCAGCATCCCAGCCCTGGGAACAAAGTGGTCATTCAGACTAGTCACTACACTGTATAATTACACAGATAGACATTATTAGACACAATGCCAGCTCAGTCAAACTGGATAAAGAGGGCACTTATGTCTGCACCCTCAACCTAGCCTTCTTTCATCCCGTCTACGCTCCAGTTGCATAATGCGTCTCTACGAAAAGAAGAGATATAGGGAGATTGTTTACGTGTTTTTCTGACTGATGTAGAGAATCACTTTGCAAAGACCAATCGATTGAGGAAAACAAAAATGTTCAATTATCTTCATATTTCCTTTACTTGATTCATACTATTTAACAACATATGAGCAGTTTTATGTCATGTCACACAAGTCAAAAAATGACTTGATATTATCAATAAATCTTTCCACTACACACTAGTAGCAGCTAAACCGACTTCAGATATCTTAGGGTGACAATGGGTTAAACTTCAATTCAGGCCACCTTCTAGTCCTTCTTTGTCCGTCCACCAATCGTCACTTATCGTCTTTTGTCTCTCCGTCTCTTATCGCGTGGTGCCACAGCAGGAAAAGGGAGCCTGAGGGAGGCCTTGAGTAACAATGACCAGCCAGTTGACCTCTATACTGTGACCTTGAGTTTCCACACCCTGCCCAAGCGGCAATCATGGCAGGCTAGGGAGGAGGGGGGGGCGCGAGGCGAGGCCAGGGGGGAAGCTCTAGGCAGGGCAGGGAATGCCATCTATAAAAATAGATCTTCATTATTCTGGATTTTCCACAAATAGTTTCAAAGAACAAGGCATCATTTCATCTTAATGGCTGGCGTGAATTGTTTTGGGCTGTGTAGTGGAAAAGCATTGGCTTTTGGCAGCGTGGCCTCAGAAGTGGCCCGCCTTGTTTCACCACTCTGCACCATGGGGACCACATATTGGCACATTTCAAACGGTCTATTTTTAAAAAGCCCTTTTGTTGTTGTGTGAGTACCTCAGACTTCCGCTTAAGTATACTGACCTTGAAAAAACCCCCACCTCTGACAAAGATCCAAGTGCTACTTAGTTTCTTGTCTGAGGTTCTGCTTTTCTGGGTAGAGCAGGGCGTTTGATGTGGAATAAAATGCTGAGCCTGTAGATCATATACATTATCTGTCATCTTGTTTTTTGGCCTTTTTCTAAAAAAAAGTAGAAGAGGCGTTCAGTCGTCTATAAAATATGAACTCAGTTAACTTGCTCTCTTTACGTCTGGGGCTCTCACCACAGCCAGATGTTTTCTAGTGTGGCATCCTCAAAGTGGAACACTAGGAAATGGCCAATGCAAACAATTAACAGCTATATGAGGAGACTTGGTTGTGTGAGAACGACAACGCTCTGGATTTCCCCTTTATCATAATGGTACCAGATGATTAAAATAAAGTACATCAATGATACAACTTTCCAGAAATATATTTCCTGTAATAAAAAAAGAAAAACCACACAGGAAGCCGCTGCTTGGCAAAATCTGTGTGTTTGTGTGTGTGTGTCGGGGGATACAGCAACAAGTGAATTAATATCTTCTTTATCCAAAGAATCAAATGTTTGTAGGCACAACAGGGTCACTGAGTGTTGGTCTTATGCATGTGGTCGCCGAGGGCAACTCGTCATGGTGGATCTTCAGAGAGAGAGAGAGAGAGAGAGAGAGAGAGAGAAAGAGAGAGGCTGAATGAATACCCTGACAATTCGCTTACTCACGCCTCTGTTTCAAAAACAACCCCCTCCCACCATGTTTCAGACACAAGGAAGGGGGGGGGAGTGAAAGGACGAGAGAGAGAGAGAGAGAGAGAGAGAGAGAGAGAGAGAGAGAGAGAGAGATTCCAGGCCTATTCTTCTACCCTCTCCCGGCGAGGACCGCGGCTAGGAAACTATTTTTAGCTTCACCACAGACTATTTTTAGATCACTACGACTTTTTGAAGCATTTATTAGGAAAAAAAAGGGCACATCAAATAGAAGAGCTTGATGGTGGTGGTTGTTTTGGGGGTGGTGCTTTATTTTGACCATCTAACACTCTGTTTTTATGTGGTGAGTTTCAGTACACGTTGCCAATCACACTGAAGTGTGAGAAAAATATAGTGCCTGAAAGTAAATATAGTTGGAGGAAAACATGGGCAACTGTTTCTCTTGGTTGTTCTCTCTGCTTTTTGTCCCTTCAACTTTTTTCCTCTGTGCATCGCAGGAGACCTTGTTTTATCTAAAGCTTAAAGTCCACGCGGAAGAGGACAGAGCAGTGTGTGGACAGGAAACGAAGGAGGACAAAGGCAGACTTGGTAAACCTCATGACACAAAGTTTCACAGACAGCCCCAGAATAGACCCTGTCACGTTTTTTACACTTTATAGTTCTGTAGATTAAACTGCAAACTGATCAAATTATCATTGTCATAATAACCCATAATGATTATGTGAACAAATTAATTTCCTTAAAATCCCATTATGGTAAACTGTAGGGATGGTATTGGTCAGGTGATAGTGCCAGAAGTTAGCAGACATTTTGCTTGGACTTTGAATCTTTTTCCTGATGCTCTCTGTTTCCTCTAAATGTCATTTGGCAAACTACACCAAAGCTGTCGTGTCCTTTTTACGCAAAGTGGCTTCCTACCAGCCACTGTACCATAAAGGCTTGACTGATGGAGTGCGGTCAAGATGGTCTGGCAGGTTCTCTCATCTCTGTGGAGAACTTACGAAGCCCTCATAGAGGGGCGTTTGGGTTCTTGGTCACCTCCCAACCTAAGGCCCTGGTTACACAGTTGGACAGGAGGCCAACTCCAGTGGTCCTAGTGGTTCCAGACTTCTTGCATTTCACAATTACTGAGACCACTGGGTTCCTGGGAACACTCAGAGATTTAGAAAAGGGATTTGTACGCTCACCATGATCATCAGAGAGGTCAACTGAAAGTTCCTTGGACCTCATGGTTTTGTCGTTACTTGTGGGCCCTTATGAACCGATATGCATGTCCTGTTAATTCAGTTCAATTTTAGACACATCTTCAAGATAATTAAAGCAAGCTAGGTTTACCTGACCCTAATTTGGCGTGCCCAAGCAGTGTAAGTGTAGTCTGATGGGCAAAAGGGTGCATTTTCATCCATTTATTTGTAAAACACATTACGTGCAAAAGGGACAGGGTCTGAACACTTTCTGAAAAAACTGCGTAGCTTGTACATTTGAGCTTTTTTGTAACTGAGTGCAACTCTGAGAAATATTTCCAGAACCAACTCTGCCCTTGTTGTTGAGAGTGTAAACGTCAACAAGGGTGTGTGTGTGAAAAGTTATTGACAGTGGAACAGTTTCCCTCGCCCACTCTTCAACTTGTAATTAACACAAACTCAACCCCACACACTGTACATAATGGTTCCTTTTCTTTGTAGATGTGCTGTATCATGCATGTGGTTTGTCATCCGATTCTTTGTTTTAACAAACTGCTTTAGTATTAGCTTGCCAATGTCATAAGGTTAATTTACTTAGTCAGCCAAAGCAGCTTCAGACCTTAATCCTCCAGAAAAAACAAGCCATGTTGCCGATCTCCCTCTTCACTACTAAACACTGAGGCCCTGTGATTGCCGTGGCAACCCCGCCCTCCACCGCACGTTACACCACATGCACCCGAAACGACTCCGCGCAAAATTACTGTGGACAACTGTAGAACAGGAGATATGATACGACTCCCTTATTTCTCTTGGATGCAAACACATGTAGAAGTCATTGAGGATAAATTAGTGAAGGCATTCAAGCCGGAGTAATTATACAGTCTTTGAGAGGCATGAGAAGAAGTCATTCAGTGAGCTGATCAGCACAGAAAACTCCTTAAGGCTAATGTTCTCCATGGTGTTTAGAAACCAAATAAGCATATAGAATAGCTTGCATGCTTGAAAATATTTTCACAAGAGTGAGGCAGAACATTAGCACACTGGCACTTCAGAGACGGGGATCACATGTCCCGTCAACTCGCAAGACTACAATGAGAGAGCAGAGAAAAAGGAAAGCGTTTAAATTAATAAAGTGGGACATTTTTGAGGGAAATGACAGTGAAATCGAACGAATTAGTCTCTGCTATTTAAAGTGTGTGAAAAATCCATTTTGTTTTATTTTTGGCCAAAAGAAACAACATAGTTTAAGGCCTGCGAGGACGTGGTGTGGATCTGCTACATTTTCTTTTGCCTTCTCCCAGACCGGCTCGATTTCCTTTCTCTTTATCTTTCTCTCCCCCCCTCCTCCTCTCTCTCCCTCTCTCTCTCTCTCTCTCTCTCTCTCTCTATCTCTCCAGTGGACTGTCACTGGGCTGAAATCACACCTGTGCTTCTCACACATCTCGGCACATGGGTGAAACATACGCAGGGTGAAACATGGTGAGGGAGCTTTGCTGAATCTCATTAGCCAAGCGGGTAGTCATTAACAGAATGACCTTTGGAAATAATTACCAGCCTTCCTCCCCTCCATCCCTCTTTCCCTCCCTCCTTCTCTCCTTGCACTCATCCATCCCTGTGCCGCCCCTCCTCTCACATTCAGTAGTACCTTCTTGGTGAGGACAGAGGCAGGGGAAGGAGGAAATGAGTCGAGGATAGGTCGGGAGGCAGGTCCCTGCTGCTGCTGCTGCTGCTGCTGCTGCTGTTTAAGATTACAGGGTGATCTGAACTTTGAGATTAGGTTAATCTGCTGGAAATGGGATTGGCCAACAGCCTTCCCTCTGGTTGGTAGGCAAAGCAGGCAGGTCAGCTCAGTACCAAGAGCCATGTGCCGGTCCATGTGATACTTGAGCCAACGGCATGATGGTGTGCGACGCTGGGTGAGGTCATCGCAATGCCGTCAGCTCCACAGGGTCCAAACTGATTGTCACCGTGTATGTGCATATGCATACACCCATGCAGTGCAGTGACTCACTTAGCTACATAGGCCAAACCTACTTGTCTTTATCTGTGTGTTAGCTTATATTTCGTATATACCCAGAAACAATTGAGCAGTTTTGCCTCGGCTGTATCCTGGCATTGAGAGGATATCGCTCCCTGTCGTTGCTCACTCACTAACCCTTTAGTTGTTTCACAAACCTGTGTTCTTTGTTTCAACAGAGGGGAAAATAAACACATTGTGGAACAGGGGATTTGGCACAGCCCAAGTGTGTTGTTGGATTTGGGGCTGTTCAATCACAGCGAGAGCCAGCCAGCGCTGCTTAGGTTTGGGCTTGATCTGCAATCATCGAGAGGGGAAAGAAAGGACTCTTTCATGTGCTATTGCAATTAACAACCCCCACACTGGTATAATAAATCACCAATAAGAGCTCAAAGTGATTATTCTCCAGCAGAAATAAGGAAGAGAGGGAGAGGAAAAAGGGGAGAGATGGATCTTTTCTCCTGTCATTTCCCAACAAAGCTTCCCATTTCTCCTCTAATGCTGTTCACATGTCCAGGAAACCGGCCTGGCAGACAGCGAGTATAGGAAATCTATCTGCGTGTTTGACTGTTTTATCTGGAGCCAGACTCGGAGTGTACTGTAGACCTGCCAGGACAACACACTTTGGACCCCGCGCTCGTACATGCAGTGATGGAGGATCACTGGATGATCTGTGTTTGATTTCATCAGCCTACGTGAAGCTACATGAGCACCGACGTCTCTTTGAACAATTAGCATTAATTAGGAGAACCGCCCCACTTGTTTATGTAACAGCAGATAACAGTGCGTACTACGTGTTTTATTACAGTCTCCTGGGGGAGTCTCTGTTGGTTTAGATACCACCCTGTCCTCCATGACAATACGCGTGTCTTGGGATTAAATGGAAGCATTGAAAACATAATAAAAAAAACACAAGACCTCAGTTTGTCACTGTGTTTATCAGATTATTAAAGGTTTCTGGGTGTCATGCATTGTGAATGTGACAATAGTAGCCGTTTTTCTCCTTTCATTTTAGCACTGCGCTCAGAGTAGGGTTAGCTTTGGTTTCTCGGTCTTTTGCTTTCACAGATATTTGTGGAAGTGTCATTCCCAACAGAGACGGTTTTCAAGTGAGTCATCAGGACCTTCTTTACCACTCCTTTCTCTCTATATATATCACTTTATGTCTTTCTATCTGCCTGTTTCCATTTCTCACATACATACACATTTTAATCCATACATATACTCAAGATGCTGTTTGTAAGAAGTGGATAAAAAACAGGAAGACAGAGATGGAGTGAGAGAGAGAAAGAGAAAAGCCCTCCAGCCTCTTGTAAACATGCTGTAGCTAGAGAGGCTGTAACGCTCTCAGTGCCACTCTCTCAACAACGCTAATTATCAACCAAAGACATGCTAATTACATAGAGCTTTATTGCTAATGTAGCAGGCCTCTATGCCAGCCGCCCACACTCTGAGCTCCGCTCCCCTACCTCTGCCTCTCCTCCCACTACACCTTCAGGCACAGCAGCAGCGGAATAAGAGAGATGCATTTGTCTCTGCGTACTTCTAAAGACAAGAGCTTTCTACGAATTTTGCACCATATGTCATGTATTAGACTTCATGTTTAAGGCCTTGTTGTTGCGGTAACTTTGATTTGTTTCCAACCCTACATCCAACCCTTCATCTTGTACTTGACCTCGTCCTCATCATCCTGCCAGCTCAACAGGAAGTCCACTCCTGCCTCCCCCCAAACTCAACAACCCACCCACGTCCCTGCACCTGTGACGTAGGCCAGCAGCGGCGCACAAGGCCCAGCGGGAGCGATCCAACTCCCCGCTCCCTCTCGCTCCCTCGTACACCCTCCTCCTCCTCCTCCTCCCTTGTCCATGCTAAACGTGCCAGTGTCAGCCCCGTGGCCAATCCGGTTAGCGAGCCGTAGCTAAGGCTGAAGGCCTCTTCAGATCGATTTCTCCCACTGCGAGTCGCTCAGAGAATTTGGAGCCTGAGTCCTCCAGGGATCACAGTGTAGGAAGTGCTCCACAGCACTCTCCCCCACCAGGCTCTTTAGCGTCTTCCCCTGACACAGCTGTTTACACGTTAACCATCCCCTGCTCTATAATGGAGACACAGCTAAAGAGAGAGGTTCAAAGCAGGGAGCTCTCGTCACAGGCACTTGCTGAAACATGTGACGACTCTCTTCATGGGTTCAGCTGGGGCAGGCTAATACACTGACTGAAGCGTGGCTGAAGGGCTTGGTGCATAAAGGATACCAGTGCTTATAGGCACACTGGGAATACGAGTTTATGCTAAATTGGTTAATGTAAAATATATAATGCATCGAGGATTATTCTTCATTCCCTCTGATATGGATTTCTTATAAGCCTCAAACCAAGCATTGGGGAAACAACATAGATGTAAACAGCTTTGCAGATTATTTTAAGTTTTTGAGTTGCACGATATATCTATGGAAAAACAGCTTTTTGAAATCTAACCGTACAAAGTTGCAGCATAAACCCCATTAATAATTCATAAAAGCCATAATAATATTAAGTGAAGGGAGTAAGAGCACATGCTACATTGCAGAAGAGGACAAGTTGTGTCTAGCTGATTTATTTGTGCATCTAAATACTTTCCATGATAATGCACCCAGTCCATTCTCTTTGTTTCGTCATTAGGTTGGCTGTATGTTGAGTGCTGTATCGCTTGATGTATGAGCTACATTAACGCACTACATATTTGACTGCAGCCGAATGACAACAGCAAATCACTGCTTCCTTTGCAGTGAACTTGAAGATGTCCAAAATCTACTTTTCAAGTGATCCACATATCCATGTATGGATCCATGTTATGTTCACAAACCAACAGATACATTTCCTACTAGATTACTGTGCTGACTGGAACAATTCTATCACTTATTTATATTATTGGGTCTCTTCCATGCATGAGGTATTTGAAAAACAATTCAACGTGAATTAGCCGAATGCTGGATGAGGAGCTCGGGCCAAAAATAGTGGTTTTACAGTCAAATATTTCTCAGAGCAGAGATAAGGTTTCATAAATGTTTTCACTCAACTCAGTATATCCCCATAATCAATAGTTGACAAGGTCCCTAAAACAAAATGGATTAGGGCATTGGAGAAAAAAATAAAATTAGAAATAAAAATAAACGTAAAGCTGTCAGACTTAAAATACTGGTGCACATGAGTATGCGTTTTCAGCATCTGTTTCATACAAAAATGTGCAAATAGATATGTCCAAAGAAATGTTTGATATTCTTTTCAGTATTGGAAATAGACAAATGATAAAAATTCTGACTGTGGATTGTGTGTGAAAAAGGACTCAGGTATGATTTGAGATCCCTCAATAGTTTGTATTATGCACCATTTTGATTTTAAACCTGCTGGAATTTGTAATTATATAGAATAAAGAAAGGGGAAATGCAGGGCCAGATTTCTCCCAAAGTGAAACACATTTGTTATCAGTGTGTAAATTCAAATGGTTTGTCGTCAGGGGCAGAGTGCCATCTGGAATAGGAGTATTCCCGGAGGACGTGTCCACCCGTGGGCGTGCAACAAGCCCACAAACACCCATATGAGAAGATAAAAAACATGTCCCATGCTGTTTGATCCTGTATTTAAGTGGCCAGCCTGCACCAATACATTCAGTGCGGTATCTGTCCTCAGTTTTCCTTTGGAACATTCAGTCTTTTTTAAACATTGAGCTGATAAGGACAAAGGTAAAGACGACCTAACAACTTAACATTTTAAACAAAACGTAGAACATTTGAACATGGATGAGATTTTCTATTACCTATCAGTTAAAAATAAATATACATTATATTATATGCATCAATATTAAAAACTACTCTGTATCATATGTATTCAAATCATGTAAAGTGGGGCAGTGGGTGAATTGAATATGTATTCTGAATCATAAATTACATTTTGACGGTGATTTACAGCTATAAAATGTGCTCTTCATGTAGATTTTTCAATACAGTTTATCTGGATTGGCATTTTAAATCGGAAATAACTATCCTACCGCTATAAAGATTCCATGTGACGAGCAGAGAGAGAATATTTTATGTACTGTTTGATATTCATTCAGCACTATTTTGTGGGACAGGTGCAGTTTAATCTGCGAGCGTGGTGCGAGTACAAATGTATGAGCGCAAGAGCGAGGGATAAACTCTGCATGAATGCATGGTTGCCTATGTGTATGTGTGGGCCCAACAGGTTTGTTAGAGGTCCAGCGTGAATGTTGCATAACGGGTTCACAGTTAGAGCTTAAGGATCCTGGAGTCTCTCTGTGTCATTTCCTGCTTTATCTACCTGGCTGCTGCCCGGCCTGCGAGGCTGCTTAACGTCGCCTTGAGCCACACTGGTGACACGTGTGTCCAAAGCAAGTCCGATCAACGTCCTGCTCTAAGAGGCACATCAGCCGTGACAGGACAGAGGGCAGGCGCTGGTGATCACACACCACAGGGGCAACTCTGAAAGGCCCCGGATCAGTGATTTACTCTACACTGCAAAGTACATGCAGCGAGAAGAAGGCAATTTAAACAAACATATGTTGTTGAAGTTCTTGACATACTGTGAGTCTTATACCTTTTCTAAAAGTGATTGATATTGTGACTGAACCCTTGGGGAAGACCGACGAACTATGGGAGCAATTAATTCTTACACTATGCTAGGTGTGAAGACCGAAAGAGAGAAGTAAGGGTTGCTGAATGAGTCACAAACGCAGTAACCATCTGTCTACTTTTCCGTTTCTGTGTGTTTGCATGAGTGTGCACGTGTGCGCTCTCGTTCGCGTGAGTGCCTGTGCGCGCGTGTGCCTTCTGTGTTTTCTTGTTACTCACCTCCACAATATCAGAGTTGGTCCTGCTCTCGTGGGGCTCGTTGTACTCGGTGTATTTCAGCAGAACCTTGTCCATGTCTGTGCTGGCGTACTGGAACAGCTTGTTGGTGCTGTTGAAGATGATCAGGGCGATCTCACAGTCGCACAGCACGCTCAGCTCGTACGCCTTCTTCATCAGGCCAAACTTTCGCTTTGTAAATGTCACCTGGGTAGAGGATAAGAGCACAGAGAACAAGAACGATGCATAAAAAATTGTTCTCATTAAAAGGAGGAGACAGGTTTATGGGGACTTATTTTCACACCCACATTAAACAGAAAATTGCCCTTACAGTCAAATCAGTCTATTTGACCTGAAATGTTTTAATCATCTAGCGCCAGTGAAAATGTCCAACCCTAGACCTTTTCATTCTGTACTGACTGAATAAATAGAAATCTGACGTAATAACTTTTCCTCTTACAAATAATGAGTTCTCCGGAAAACAACATTAAAGGAAAAGCAAAGTCTGCTGATCGTTCAACAAACCCTGACTGTAACAGACTATCCTCTATACCAGGAAAAAAAAAGAAAAAAAGAAGCTGGGCTTGCATTTAGGGAACTGAAAACACTCTGTCTCAGACAGATAACGGTACGGAAGATCGGTTATTTCTTCTACATCAAAGCGTACAGAGGTTCATCACAGAGAACATATGTGAGGTTAAATTCAACACCTTCAAATGACCTGAATGTGCTTGGTGTATAAAACCTGCTTTGTGCACCCAAGTAATGCCCATAGACTATTTTAATCAACACAAAGGCGAGACGTACCATTTTCTCAGAGTGATATTAACACACATTGTTCTGTTGCCCAATTAACTGCCTCATAGTGAACAACACGCCATTGATATAAATAAAGAATGGAGTCCCTGCTTGAAGCTGTTTGAGTGCTTGAATAGCAGCGATGAACATAAACCACAAAAATGGTCCTTTGTAATGGGTCCTGTTTTCTTCTCTCTCCCTCCCTGTTTGTGGGCATGTGCAAGTGTGTGTGTACTTGTGTGTGAGGCCTCAGACCGGTTCCTTTAATAAGACGGGCATACAAGTGGCCACATTGTCAAAATAGAACAGCTTCTATTCTTCCTCTATTGTTTGGATCTAAAAACTAGAGCAGTGAAAGTGAGTTAATTTCGGGGAGCTGCACCTGGTTTCTTCTCCGAACCATGTGTGCGAGCTCTCGTATGTCTGGAAGGGAAGAAATGTGCCTCTGCCAGCGTCTCTTTTTCTATCTGAATCTTCTTTTCTTTTCTTCAGTGACTGTGTGTATTACGTACACTGGAGATCTGTATTGACAAAGCTTTTTTACTGAGCGGAAATACTGCCAGCACAGTGCCCAGCTGGTAGCTAATGATTCCAGTTTGTTGATTAACTGCATGTTTGTCTATCTCTTCCGACACTGAGCCGGGCCAGAAGAATACAGAGAGAAAACGATCAACTCTAAGATATGTTCTGTATTCAGTAATAATGAGTGTAATAAAGACCATTAAGAAGATGCCTTTAAAGAAGAGATCCATGTGTGTGTGGTAGATGAGGATAAAGGGCGAATAGATTTGTGGTGAAAGTGTATCGTGCACTGCCCTTCACATTCTCTCTTTACAACTTCGAGACCTGAAAACGGAGATATGGTTGAATGGATATTGATAGATAGATTTGTATTACCTGAAATCATATCTTCCAGGATGTACCAGGGAAACTGAATATCAAACTCTCCCCTGTTTGTGATGTTTTTTTTTCTCTCCCTGTCTCTCCACTATGATATGATTTGGTAAAACCTTGCTGTATCCTGGACCAGCTCCACAATCTGCCCCCCCCCCAAAAAAAAGTTTTCCAATGATGTCACAGCGTCGTGCCTATCTTTCAGACAACAGAGACAAGAGACACGGACGGTGTTCTCAGAAACCGGCGCGCGCAGTGTCAGGTTCTGTAGCTCGGAACAAACGCTCATCTGATTCACAGACGACAAAGCTCCCCTGGGCACTAAATACCATGCTGACATTTACACAGACAAAACTAAAATGTGAAAAAGAAACAAGCCTCATTTTTAACACCGTGAGATGAAAAGGCATCTTGCGACAATGAGAATAATTGTCCTATCAAACCCACTCTGGTGTTACGTCCGAAACTGAAGCGCAAGCACCCTAAAGGCAGAGCTACAGAGCACAAGTCATACATGGGCGAGTAAATAAGATGACAGCACTGTAGGACACAAGGTCACAGCAGGGTGTCGGGGAACAGGACATGTAGAGTGTTGTCTTCCCCTGGTGTTTGGATGCAAGGGGCACCAGGGGCAGGTACAGGACACAGCTAGCTCCCGGCCCAGCTCCGTTATCACCCACTCACTCAGTCACACACTCTGCTGGGGCCACTAATGTTCCAGAAGGTTGCGCACGGCGCACACACGTGGGCTGGGTGTGAGTCCCACAGGTCCACAACTCTCAAAGGGGAGGTCCGGCTCAGATCACTCACGTATTTGTGGAATATTACAAACACACAAACACGGCAGTATAAGGTAATAAGCAACTTGGAACCCAATCGCTCTGCTTCTCATTCAAACATGTAATTTTTTGAGAGGAGTCCAGTCGAAGTTTTCTCGGGCCTCACACTTCAAATGCGGATCTGTGCGTGCGCATGTTCCCACATATTAGGCTCTAATTCACACATTGACTGACTTTAACAACACCACAGGAAGTGAGTGAGTGTGATTATGAAAAGCCTTAACTGACCAAACAATAACACCTTCATAAATATCACACCGCACCCCCACGTCTCAATCTGACACGTACAACCCGCTACCTCCAAATCATATACATTACTAATGCTATGCACAGGCATCCATACACTGGCATACATCGATATATACAGTACATGCTTGCTAGAACACATACACACACACACACACACACATTATAAAACACAGTTGGTTCGCACATAAATGCTATCTATGGTAAAAATGGACTCCTGCAACATCATGTGGGACGTGCTAATGTGCACCGTATACCAGGGTATACAGTTCACAGTAGCCATTTCCACCAATGGAGGTGACTCTGTCGTGACTTCATGGTCTCACTTGTCATGTGACACTTTCTGGCCATCAACGTCCGCAACGGTGATGATGTCACCAGCAACCCTTCCTGTGCGAGCTCCAAACAGCTGCCCGAGCCCACACAGAGACGTGTAAACTACTTTTCAGGTGCTACTGCTCGGCCTCTCGAGTGGGTAAAAAACAGATGCTATGAATGATCTGCCAACATTTACAGAGATGTGACAGTGTCGGGCTCTGACTGCTTTTCACATCAGACACATGCAAATGTTTTTTTTCCATTACTGGACAGCTCCTGGTTCTTAATATGATAATTTGTTTTGTAAGTAGCACATCAAATGGCTGATTATTTCTTAATAGAAATAAAGGCAGGGAACAAAAAGAAACTATGCTAAAATCTGTATTATTTATATTCTACTTCTAATTTTAATTTGTAGAAGCTCCCAGTGAATATGCAACAAAGGGCCCGATTTGAAAGGGTTTACAATTTTTACAAAGTGAGCATTTTACAACCTCATATTACCACTTATTACAATTAAGGATGAACAGTAATTTAGACTACATTTGAAACAAAAGTTCTCTACGTTTTCATGTCAACAATATGTAAGTGAGAAAACTTTTTGATACTTTCTTCACAAAGTACTTTCTGAAGGAGACTAACATTCCTGTTCATCTACTGAGTTTACACAGGCTGTGATACAACTCTCAATTACTTTAGCACATAATGAGCACTACATCATAGTGAACATACACTGTGACACACAGGCTTTATTTGTTCACCCCATCCACCTCCACAGCCCCATCCTAAGAGATTCTCACACACACAGACACACACAACCACACACACACAGACACCCACACACCCACCCCCCCGTAAACTCCCAAACCATGTCGCCACAACATCCCCTTTTCAGAGCCATGAACTCATTCTAATTCTTTCTCTCTTTCTTACTTTCTGTCTTTCTTTACTATCTCTCTTCAATCATACACTTATTGTTATGTTCGTGTGATTTTACATATCCTACCACTGGTCAAAATTATCAATAGAAAAACAAATGATTTATAAAAATGAAATGATACACTCTACACAATTGACCATTCACGTCTCCTCGAGGCAACCAAAAAAGGAGAAAAACTTCCCTGTGATGAACAGAGGGATGAGAAGAAAGGACTGATAGCGGCTGCTTCACTGCCACATGGGTGAGAGGGGAGAGAGAATGACGGGAGGGGTGGGGGGGCGGACGCACAGGAAGCACATTTGTATGCATTTCCTCTCATAACAGGAAGAGGCCAGTGGCTTCCCCCTTCACAATGGCTTCGCTTCTCCTTCCCACCTCCTGCCTGCTTCCCTGGGGGAGGAGGAGGTGGAGGAAGAGGAGGAGTGGAGAGACAGGCACCAACAAAACTGCTGGTTAGCAAACCAAACATGGACGGACTCACACAAGTGTGCGCACACACACACGCATACGGAGATGTCAGTCAGCTATGGAGCGGCACGATTTGTCTTGAGACAAACACTTATCCCATTGTCAGGGGCCAGGCAGGAAGACACAGGCTTACGCAAAAGGAATAAGAGGAGCCCGAGACCTGGGCCTGAACTCTGCCTCACAGCCAAGGAAGCTGTTAAGAGGGGTATTACGACAAAAGAGGCTTTGTCCTACCTCTAATATATGCTCCTCTCTCTCCTCAAAACCCCACTTATCATTCTTCTTCTGCACGTCGTCATTATACAGTAGGGAGAGCAGACTCCTTCATTCAGTGTCTAAATCAGAAGGGTCCACTTTG
This sequence comes from Pseudopleuronectes americanus, assembly GCA_038501795.1. Taxonomy (NCBI): domain Eukaryota; kingdom Metazoa; phylum Chordata; class Actinopteri; order Pleuronectiformes; family Pleuronectidae; genus Pseudopleuronectes; species Pseudopleuronectes americanus. Next base: position 13,291,041 of record CM076718.1, read on the forward strand.
AGTGGCTAAAATCAAATCTGTGTAACTGATGGAGCCGTGTCTTAATTATGCCAATTTTAGTTTAACTCTAGGTGCGCGTCTTAAAATACATGCTAGTTTAGATTGTTCTCCGTAGCAGAGGTAGTAATTACATTTCAGTACAGCGTTGAAATGGCTGGCTACGCTACTTCTGTATATGTTCCTGGTTATACTGAAAAACCGCAACTGGAAAAGGATATGCCAACTGACAAAAAAGAAAGTGGATGTTATACTGCAAGGCCCAAGTTAGGGGCAGGAACGACATAAATAACTTTGCTATCATGCATGTGAGATGCATAAACTTTTAGTCGTGGCACTGTCGCAAATATAAATATATATAAAAGGAAAGAATAGAACAAGAAACTCTAAGGAGCTGACTGCCCTAAAGTTATTTGTAAATGTCCCCACATATTTAATTGAAAGCGTTTTTTGAAGAAAAGAAAAGAAGAAGAAGAAATTCGGATTAGGAACTGACTTGTTTTAAGAGTTTTATGTAGATTGTATGTCCCCACATATTAAATTGTTTCAGTGATTTCAGTTTCAAGAAGAACCATTATTCACTAAGTAAAGTCTTCTTATGACAAACAAACATAATTTATCACAGCAGTAAAACAAGTGGACAATAGAGAAAAATATAAATATTACCGTATTTTGGTTCACCATGGTAATTTAAAATAATAAAAATAAAAAAATAACTAAATACCTGTCTCTAAACTTTAATGAGCACATTTTTTGATTCTTAATTTTTTTGGAGATATTTTTGTTTCAGAAAATGTCACATAATTTTACCATTTAAAAGTACTTACAATTTTTCCTACTTACTCTTATTTTTGGGATTTAAAGGGCCTACATAATGAGCGAAGTGAGGTGAGAGAGCAAAATGAGCCACACGAAGAAGATGTAATACAGTAAGTCGAGGAGGCAAAAGAGAATAGAATAGAAAACTACAGCAAAAGGAAGGTGAGAGCTCAGTGAGCCCTTTCAGTTGAGGTCTCACACTCGCTTTGGTATAAGAGGAGATGGTAGAAGGTGGGAAACAGGGAATTAGAGGAGGGGTGCAGGAGTGAGGAGCTACCCTGTGGGCCTCATTATTTTCCTGCTGTTAATTTCACTCACACATTTTCTCACCCCAGTGCTGTTGATTGGAGAGAAAACTGCTTTGTCGTTGAAACAAAAACACCCCTTTATTTCAGCTACGGTTGAAATGAAGTGAGGCGTATATACGCAGGATAACATAAAATAATGTATCAACATTTTTTTAGCTCCAAGCCAAGTATGTGTTTGAGTTGTTTGCTGTGGAATTTCGGAAATCCTGTTGTTTTACTTCCTGTCACTGATGACCTGATCAACATTTGACCTTTGGCCCCCCCCGGGTCCCCTCCCCCTTGAATCTTGCATGTCCCACACATACGCGCAGATTTCGCACAGACGAGTCATTCTAAATTAGGTCCACTGAATGAACTGGCTGCAGAAGTAACACCAATTAGAGCCAATTTCAGCAAATTAGTCGATCCCCAGAGACCCGACCCCAGAGAGATGGATGTGTTTAACATGTGTTTACAAGCAGGCATGTGTATGTGCTGCATTAACAGGACACTAAATGCATCTAAGTGTTTGTCTGTGAGTATAATCTGCGATTGCTCAAAACTATGAATCTATGCCCGTGTGCATACAAACACAAACCTGCGCGTGCATGTTGTACAGTACAGTAGGTGTGTGTGTCACCTACCTGTATGTGTGTGTTCTCTGTGTGTGTGTTGGGTCAAGAGAGTCTGCTGTCTGTGTGCAGCCCATGAGTTTATGGCACAGGGGGCCCTTTCATGTGCCCAAAGGCTGGGAGAGGGTCTGAGTGGTCGGGGGGCTCGGAGCCAGGGCTCGCACACTGCTGCCCAGTGTCCAGAGGTCCGGGCAGCCAGTCAACACCAGGGAGGCCTGGTGCTTCTGCCCCTGCTCTGGGGAAGTGTTTCAGGGCCTGCGGGGTGGCAGCCCAAAGTGGCCGCCCAGAGAGAGCCAGGCCCCTTGCCCGCTGTGAAGCTGCTGCCGGGAGGGCAAGGGTGGACACGCAGCGCTGCCCCGTAGGTGGCAAGGCAGCGTTGACAGCCACGCAGAACAGAGCCACACTTCAATGTGTGTGTGTGTGTGTGTGTGTGTGGACTCAGGGTAAATGTTACAATGCGGTTATATCGTTATTTTTCTATTTTATATAATACGTCTATTATATTGAACTATATCACTATGTTAATGTTAATCTGTTGATTTAATAAAAAATACCCTAGAGGAGTTTTCAGAAGAAGGCAAAACTTTTTAGACGTAAAAGTATGTGAAGAATTCGAGGTTGAAAGAAACACTATACAAACTCCTCCAGTGTTTATTTGGCTTGTGCTCGTGGACATTTCCTCAAAAAGGAAGTGAAAATATGCAAAAAGTCAAAGCTTCCGTTTTCTTTTTTCTTTTTTTAAGAAGAAGAAATTTTAGGTTCGCTGTTTCTGTCTGTGTCTCTGTCTTGTGATGTCCGCCTCTGTAAACATGATGTCATTGAGGCTGAAGGTTGAATGACACTTAATTCCATATGCTCCAAGAAGAGCACGTGGTGATCTCCGCATGACTTGTTGACATCATATCCGAAGGAATAATTATTACATGGAGCCAACAACAAAATAAGTAATCTATCATTTAAGAGATCAAAACAACAAAATCCAGTGATATATTGATTTTCCTTTCCCTGAACCTTCTCCTCTCTCTCTCTCTCTCTTCTCCTCCTCTGCCTGTAAGTAAAGCCCGGATATCTCAGGCATCGATTCCCTTCAGGTGTCCTTCCTGTCTCCCTCTTTCCCTCCTTATCCTCAGGAGCCGGAGTGCTCGGTGCAACTGGCGGGCCCGGTCGACGGTGGGATGAGAGAGGAGGGCTGAGATAACAGTAAGGAGGATGTGTGGGTGCTGCTGCAACACGATAGCTTCAGTCCTCCTCTAAAACTCTGTGACCTCCTCCTTGTTCCCTGTCTGACTACATAGGGAAGATGTGCAAACATTGTGTTTTCTTACTTATATAATTACTTATAATAAAGTTTATGGTTAAACTGTAAAATATCCTGCCCTGGATTACATTTCTGTCCTGTATCCAAGGTGAACACACCTTGTATCAGTGAAAATCATAAATCATAATTGAAAGTTGCTTCTTTATTTCAGGTAAAGTATATCTCTCACTCTCTTCTCAGGATTCTCGTTATCGTCACATTCATTGAGCTCTGTCATGACGACGGTCAATTACTCTTCCCACATGACTCAATCGATTCCTCGAGCCTCTTTATGTCACTTTTCCTCCGCCACAAATGAATACTTTTGACGGAGCGCATGGTGAGGAATTGCTGCTGACCTGTATTGTGGATAAAGACGAGGCAGAGGCAATGAAGCGGGCCCTGTGTCCGAAGAAGGTGCGTGTGTTTGACCTGTAATCCAGGGGGCCACATTAACAGCGTATGGATCCAATTGGGCTGCCAGGAAGCTGACAAAGTGTCAGTGGTCAGTTGTGCCACAGGAAGTGATCGATTGTGGGCCTCGAGGGCAGTGTGGAGAACTCTGTCTCTATCTATTTCCTGCCACAGACGCTGGTGTCTGCTTGAATCACGCCGTCCGCTATTTATTACGTCTCCCTCTCAAGTAATGCCAGCTGTTGTTTAAAAAAGTGTCCTGCAAGAGTCCCATTATTGATAAGTAGCTGTTTAAGCAGGGAGGTTTGGTTTGAATTATTACATTACTGATTTAATATGTTACTTAAGTGCAACATAGAGGAAATCTACTGCACAGAAATACTGTCTCATTGTTTGTTTCACAGGCAACCCTTAATCTCCACCCTGTCCGACGTGCGTCACTTCAGATAATCCATCTCTGTTGGGCTGTTTGTTTACAAGTTTTCTCACCCCGCTTCTCCTCTGCTACCAACCGGTAATATTCCACTGTCAGTGAGCTATACTGGGTGGCATGGTGTGAGAGGTTGGGTGCCTCAGTTGGCAGCTGCCCTCAGAGAGCGGGGCTCTGATATGCCAAATTAATTTGGAGACTTACAAATGTTCTCATGCAAATCTACACATCCTGGTGTCCTCACACCGGTGTTTTTAGATGGAGGAGAAACAACCCTGCTATTATAACCCAATAGATCTTCTCCACCCAAAGCAATAACTGTGTTATCCCCACACATGCCTCTGTCCCCCAGTTCACATATTGCCCAGACTCCCAGAAGACCCTTATTGTTGAGGGCTGTGTGGGGTGCAGGGTGTTTCTCCTTCCTCCCTTCTCCACCTCCACACTCATCCATCCTCCCATCCCCCAGGGACTCACCTGTCTGTTGCGTTCATCCATAATCCGCGTGATCTGAATCTTTTTCCTCCCCATCGTCCCCGTCTCTTTTCTCTCTCCTCTTTCTCAAAAAACTTTATGCTTTCTTCTCTCTTCTCTTTCTTCCTCTCGTCTTCTTCTTCTCCTTCCCTTTCTTCACTCTTCTGCTCTTCCTTTATCTCGTCGTTTTTTTTCTTCCCTGCTTTCTATTTGTTCCAATCAACTCAAAGATTCCAGCATCTGTACCTGCAAGAAAGGAAAAAGAGGGGGTGGGGGGAAGGAGAGGAGAGGGTGAGCATTAAATGAAATGAAATATGGCAAAATACTGAGAGAAAAAATAATAAAAGTGGCATCATGGCAGCCACAAGGGAGGTTGAAGAAAGACAAAGAATCTGTCAACAATGTTGTGAGAACCGCTGTGTTTTTCACTGTCGATATCATGCAAATCAGTTTTTGCATTTTTTTTCTTCCCAGGCACCGACTATGAGAGGAGACAGCGCTGTCAGGATCTTGCCTCGTTCACAGAGACTTTGACAGTGTTTTGGAAGTGCCGCTAACTTAAACGCTCTAATCACCGACACTGTTACATTACCTCCAGACTGAGATACACATTTTGTTTCTTCCCACGGAACTGCACCGTATTGACAGTGGAACTGCCAGAAACATCTTTTTCTGCTCTATCTGCAGCTCGCTCTCCGACATTGCAGGCGTGAGTGGCGAGATAGGATACAGATGTAAGACTGAGCTCAGTGTTACCATGTTCTGACAAAACAAAAGCCAAAATAAAAACGAGGAGAGTGTGTGGGGGGGGAGGGGGGGGGAAGTGCCGAGAGTCATCGTTGGAGAGTTGATAATAAAAAAAAAGAAAAAGGAAGACGTTTCTTAGAGACAGAAATCAAACAAGATTCCAACATGAAGTTAATCCAGCTGGAGATCGTGCACGTCAGTGAGTGCCTCTGAGGAGCAAATGCACTTGTGTTTGTGTGTGTACCTGTGTTTCATGAGCGCAGGCCAGCGCGGCTGCTGCGGAGCTGGACTGCATGTGCGAAGAAGAAAGCCGCGCTCCAAAAAGTTTGCGTGAGTGAGTGACTGTGTGTCCGTGTGTGTGTGCACGTGTGCGAGTGTGTGTTCTTGTGCGAGCTTGGCTAAGCCCGAGCTCCAGTGCATCTCTCCAGAGTGCTAAAGTAGGCCAACCCAATCTATCTCAGGGAGGAGCAGAAGAACTGTTGTTGTGTTTTCTTTTGACAGTAGAGGTGATAACGTCCCTCGTTATGCAAATGAGCATCCCATTATTTAAGCTCAGTGCAATGCAGGGGAGCTGTCAGCGCCGTCACATAAAAAAAAATCTTCCATCTACCCTGCCTTTTTTTTTCCTCTCTCTCTACTTTCCCCTTCTTCTCTCTTCTCTCCTTTCTGAACCAGATTTCCAGCACCTGGCAGCACAAGCATCAGACGCTGATGTGGAAGACGACACCGCTTCACCAAAAGACATGTCAGTCTCCGTCTCTCTCTCTATCACTCCCTCTCTTCTCTCATAAACCCTTGCTCTCTTCCTTGCTCTCTCAGATTCTCTCCTTTGCACGCTCCCCCCCCACACACACACAAGCACGCACGTACACACACACACACACACAGGCACATTGTAATGCACCTCCTTTACCCTTCTTTTATTTTTTCCCTCCCTAACCTGAATCCATGTATTTATTGAGTAACATGCATGAGGAAGCACAAGAAAGCTCTAAACCCCTGAGGTGAGTGCAGCACATTGCTATGCACTTGACCTCTTTGTGCTGGAGTGTAGGACATTGATAATGAAATAGCGTAATAGGAACATCCAGGCGTACTAGTAATAGTGACAGACAAAAGGCCTGTAGGAGTAAGTAGAATGATCATGTGTCCCCTCAGACTCCATGTGCAAAAACGCACAGATACATGATTTTATTTCAGATTTAATATGAAATAACAAAACTTTTAATATATTTTACGAATCTCTGCCCAAGATTTTCCATGTGCAGAGTAAAACAAAACAAGACAATATGATTTAAACAATAATAAAATGAGCAACAAAAAGCTTCCTGAGTTGATGTTTGATACACGCCCACTTATGGAAGGAATGAGATACAAACACAAACACATCACTTGACAGTTTGGACAAACAGCCGATCTACGCCATCACAATAATAACAAGATCTAAAATAACTCTGTGGCAGCTCTTAAGAGGCTACCCCAAACATTTTAGCATCACTGTGAGCAAACACACCCAACCGATAGACAGGAAGACAAAACGCTGCCCCCTGGAGAAAAAAAAACAAAGACGGATGTTGTCAGACAAACTCGGATTACAAACCAACACTAAGGCACTTGGCACAAGACAGCCAGACAAGGATATCAATCAAGCTGGCGTACCTCAATCACAGGCTGACAGCTTCATCCCCTCCCAGTCTTTGTGCACAACAACACTACCCAGCCCAGGCATCGCTCCAAACAAGGAGGCGTTACCGCAGTGATCCCTGCCTCCTGGCCTCCACCTCCTCCTCGTTCCACCCACAGCTCACAGAGCAGAACTGAACCTCTCAATGTCAACACCCGCTGGGCAACACCTTAGGCCTTACGTAACATTAATGCTAAGACTAAGCCCGTGTCCTGAACATTTAATCCCCGCACTTGGCTCCCAGCGCCAGCCAATGCTCCCCGAGGTGAGGGTCTGCTGCCGCTCGCCGCTTAGCCTCGTGCCTCCCCACCTCTGCGCACCCCATCCCTTCCACCCGCCACATTTCCTCTCACTCTTGCCTCCTCCTACACAACGACGAAAAAGTTCCCTTCCCGTCGTCCCAACCACCCCTTCTCCCGCCACCATCCCCCACTCTTATTCACACCCGCCCCCGTCCCGTATGAGTGCCAGACAGCTCCTGGTTAAACACTGCCCACCTCCTCATCAGGCACCCTTCCCTCGCCTTCCCATGTGGCGAAGGGAGCATCAGTTAACAGATTACCACCGAATCACTCAATCCAATTTAGCCTCATAACGACGTGACAGTGAACCAGAGTGAAATGAAGCCCTGCTAAGTAAACACGGTCAAGTGTCGGAGGGCAGAGATCCTGAGCAGGAATTTGTCGCAGACACACCTGACCTTGAGAGGGCAAAGAGGTGAGAAAGCAATGAGAGGAAAAATGAAGACGCACAGCGCAAGACAGGAGAACGAGCTAACAAGCTTTTAGACATTAAGCCAATTTACTAATCCCTAAGTAAGGCGTAGGGGAAGAGGGAAGGAGCTGCGAGAGATGAAGAATACACTTCAGAGTTTATTTGTATTCACTGAGGAGTCTGACTAATGGCAATGTCTGCATTCACACTAGTGCTGGTAACTGGATGGAGACCGGGGGGGCAGGCGACATCTAAGGCCAGAGAGCACGCTGGCACCGAGTGGGCCGAAGCGCCACAGATGCTCCTCTGCTTGTTTCATACCCTGGGTCTAAACTCTCTGCTGCTTTGAGTTGGAGAGGTGACAATGAAAGAAGGAGATGGGGAGTGGATGGGAGGAAAACTGAGAATTTGAAGAGGAGAGAGGGGGAAACGGAGTGAAGCGCGGAGAGAAATCTTTTTGAACAGGCACCAGGCCTCTCCAGGGGGAGGGGAAGAGCAGTACTCACGACCCTCCCATCTGTTAAGCAGACGGACGGAGAGAGAGAGAGAGAGAGAGAGGGGGGGGGGAACGAAGGTTGGGGGAGGATGGAGAGGGAGCAGCGATTCACCACATAGATCTAATGAGCATCTCTCTCTCTCTCTCTCTCTCTCTGTGTCTCAGAAGTGGAGCTGAGAGGACGAGGAGAACATATACACTCAGTGCACCACAAGGCTTGATTCTAGGTCGCCTCTCTCCCAAGTGTTTAGTCACTAAAAACTAATATACAGCACAAGTGGCTTTTTCACATTCTAGTAGACAGTCTGTAGGGTGCTTGTTAATGTGGCTTTGTTATTGAGGACAGACGCTGGAGATGACTCCTTCGAATCATGAGGGCGGGGGGGGGGACAAAAAGAGGAACTTTACCTTGACTCATGCTCAGGGCCTGCAATTTGTCACATTGAAAGACGGCTGCGGTAGTTATTGCTTGTGAGCTGCGGAGAAGGGACGTGACAGCAAAATGAGAAGAAACGTGGGGCTGCGCGAATTCGCCTTCCGAGAACAAAAGTTGAGCCCAGTTCGGCTTCGCCCTTCAGAGAACTGCAAAGGGGAAAGACGTTAAAAACGAAACTGGCACTCCTGTAAATGCGACGTGTGCAGAATTCTGCTGATGCTGACATTCTCAAATCCTAATTCTACATGTTGTAGCAAATTGGGGAAGGTGATTTATCATGACAGGATTGGCGATGTTTTTCCAAGAAACCCCACCTCGGCAGCAGAGCCTCGACTCATGGTACATCTGCAACACATTTGGTACTAGCATGTGTCCTGGAAGAAAAAAAACCCAGTAGTTATACCAGTATCCCCTATCCTCCTAGGAAATGTGGTTGTGAGGATTTGAAATAACATATTACACTGCAGTAAGTAAACCTTTTAGTAGGTGTATGGTACATTAAATAAACGCTCTCTCTTTTTAAATAAACTCCCATTTCCTTGAAGAGGTAGATGGAAAAAAAATAAGCTTTAATATAGTTTTCTAAATACTATCTGAATGTCAGTACACACTGACAGTGCTCCATTTTCATTCCAGCATTCCTGTCATGTCGATTTCTTTTCCTCAAGAACATTTTTCTTTTCAGATGTGTCAATTTTTTGGAGGTTTCTTCTTTGCGTCTGAAGCGACGCGCACATACGTGTGTGTGTCTTTGCAGGCGCATCAGTGTGTGTGTTTGTGGGTTTTTTTTTATTCGAAAATAGTGGCACACAACACTTTATCTCTTGTGAGGATGAATGGAGATATATATGAGAGGTGGGGAGGGATCATACAGAAGGAGCGAGTCGATGGCCAGGCGGGATGGAAACAGAAAAATGTGTATCAGGTCTCATTGTGCCTCTAATGTCATTACAGGCAGTGGCTCCTCTATGTGGCACGCCGCACTCCCCATCTGTCAGAGCGAGATAGGCAGGGTGACGAATGGCTATCACTGCTTCTTCCCTCAACCCCCACCGCCCCCTCCACTCTAATGTCTCTAGCTTGGACTGCTGGGGGAGAAGAGTGACCTAAACCTGGGCGGTAGCCCACGCGTAGGTGGGCCTCTATGCTTCTGAATCTCGGCAGATATTAGGGCTAATTTAACATGTTAGCAGCTAAAGAGATTAGCAAAATGTACATCTGGGGATTAGAGTGATAGTGGTGGATCATCCTATAATGTGTTCATTCCTTCTTCTTTATTTATTTTTTCTTTCCCAGTGAGCATTCTAGCTAAACTCGAATGTGAGACCCGTGTGTGTCCTCAAGTGTGGTGTGTGTGCTGCAGGATATGTCTTCACCTGTCTCTCTCTATTAGCTCATGGTTTAGTTGGATCATTAGCGAGACAGAGACGGTTTCACATGTATTCTATTTTCAATCTTCACGTAGCTTAGAAGTGAGTCACCTGTCTATTGATGAGGAGGAAAGTGAGCCAGTAGCCCGTGGCTGGCACAAGTTTTACAAGTGTGATTGACATTATGGAATAAAGTATATTGTTATAAGTAGCAGCTCTAGTTCCGCAGGATGAGTTCTCAATTCATCACCGAGCCCCGTTCAACCAATTCCTCAACTTAAAGCTTCATACTTCATCTTTAAACCTAATTGATTTTAAAACTAATGACAGTCTGCCTGCACTGTTTCCCCCTCTTATCCTTCAATCCAACAGCTCTGCCCCGGGGTCTAGGAGGACAGAGAGACAGGAAGGACACACACACGAACACACACACACACACACACAGACACACACACACATACACACACAGCGGAAGGACGTGACATCAGCAGGCAAAGACAATCAAAGGTGCTGAAGGTGCTTCCTTCACCAAATCACTCACATATGAACAGAGCACACATTGGGATTTAGAACCAAATCACCAAAATCCTGAGTGCCAGATAAAGTCCAAATGAACGGAGACAAAATGATTTCTGAATAGGAAATTAGATAACACCATCACTTGAATTCCCTAATATATTTATTCCTTTGCTTTGTATGTTTTAAAACTTGCAAAATCCTTTTTTACGACTCAACTAATTTATTGGGAAAACACTGGAAATTGGGTTGAAACTACGTTTTTTGTATTCTATTCTATTGCTTTATCAGTATCTTTCATAATAATGAAGGTATGAGAGTGTGAAGCCCTGCCCTTCGTTTGGCCAGCTGCTTCTCTCACTCAGCACCAGTGAACATGGGCCTTGGGCCACCAGAGCCACAATGGAGATAGGTAGCCATCCGTCAGAGCCAGTATGGAGGCAGGTGAGAGCTATCTTTCCATAACCCATCGCTGACTTCCCCAAGGACAAAATGACTTGACACAATGCGTCAACCCCTCTGTTTGAAAGGAGGCCAAGGGCTGTAGAGCTGCAGCTGCTGGGCCAAAGGCAGATGAGCAAGAGGGCACACGTGAAAGCGAGGGGAAGCCAGACAGACGGGGATCGCGAGGAGGAGTAGCCTTCGTGGTTCCCTGACGATTATCAGCGGCTTTGTTTTTTTTTACGGCGCTGGCTTATAGAGCCATGAGCGATAAACAAATAAAATTAGCGGACCACAATGACAAGCTTGCCACACACATGCCCGTGTGCCAAACTGGCGGAAAAAGTGGTATCAGAAAAAAAAAGGAGAAGAAAAGAAAAAGCAGAAGCAAAGGCTAGCCACAATTTGGTGAGGCCCCGGAAAAGGCTGGAATGAATCACCATTTACTGCATTCAGTCTTTCCATGGCATGAGCATAAGGAGGGGCGATGAGCATTCAAGGATGAAGTAGAGATAGAAAAGATGATAGAGAGACAGTAAAAAGAATGGACTTAATAGAGGTGACATTTTACAAGGTGGAAGTTTGGCCAAAGGGGACAAAACGAGAGGTACTGAAGAGGTTGAGATTATGGAGGTGGTGCAGATTGTCAAACACATCTCATGTTTCAAGCACTTAACTTAAGTTTCCCTTTATTAAAAGAGTCACATTTTCTTTCACTTCTTCCTCCCTCTCTCTTTCCAGTCGTAAAGTCATTTAAAATGCTCAGCCACCCGTCAGGTTTTCCAGCCACTGTAAACCACTGTCCCAGAGCACACGTTGCCCTGTGCACTTAAGTACGTAACTGACCGCTAACAGGGGCCGATGGCACGTTCGCAAAACTCTTCATCTACGGTGCACAGGTAAGTTTCCATCTGCTGATGTTCGTTTTTTTCATGATCGCGAAGCAAGAGGCACAAGTAATGAACAATGAACCCATGTTGTGGAATAGCATTATATGAACCCTTCAATGAGCATCCCCAGCCCCCACAGGAACAGCCGGGAGTCATGTCACTAAGAACACAAAGCACTGACATATTCACCCAATTATGTTCCCCGCCGAGTATGACAATGTCTCAGGATGTTAGCAATGTTCTCCAGTGGGGGGGAAAAGGGCAGGGAGTGTGTGTGATGTGCGTGCGCGCGTGTGTGTGTTCGTGTCAGAGGTTTGAAGCCGAGGCTAAGGGCTAATTTGCAGCATGGGCCATGCTTTGCTTGTGTTCAAGCACACAGCAAACTTCCCCAGTAGTCCCATGCATGCCCCGGCCCTCTCCCTCCCTCCCTCCCTCCCTCCCTCGCTCCCTCGCTCCCTCCCTCACCCCCACACTGTATCAACACCAGACATCATGGTTAAGACGATCTGCTGATGATTTCATCACACCCACCCCCAGCCCCCTACCCCTTTACTCTTTCTCTTTGCCACAGCATTCTAATCACCCTAATTAAAAGCTTTGTTCATTTAGAAATCTCTGATGACAATTTGTTTCACTCTACCCTACAGCAGTGGTGGCTGTGAGGAGAGGAGAATTAAATTTGATCTTCTGACAGCAATTATTAAATGCTCCCTCCTGGCCTCAATTAAGGCCTGCAGGCTGATGCTAACGTCGCTAACCCTCGCGCAAAACCGTGAGGTTCCGGTGTGCACTGGCTTTTTCATCAACACCCTCATTTTGTCATCCTTAAACAGGAATGTGGTGGTGTAGGTGCAGGTGGATCAGTACGTGTCAGTCACTTTTTGTAGGTATGGAAATGAATGCTTGCCTCTCATCTGTTTTGCATTTGCTGTCAGGAAGAGGTAAATAAAATGATTTCCTTTTTTTGGGTGGGTTTGCCGTAACCAAGTCAGCATGTGGGGAGTGGAAACTCAACGGGGAAGTTGTGGATTTTACTACTTTTTCTTTTCTCGCTCCATCAGCAAGTTTCCACAATGATACTATTACATGAAGTTATTGTTTTCTAAGTTTAGACTTATGCTTATTGTTGATTTGCTCATCTCCACTTCTCACTTCTCAAGACCATTCATTGTAATGAGAATCCCAACATATACCGATATATACCGTATCAACTAAAACATAAAGAGATAAACAGTTAATTATGATGTGCGACTCACACATGGAATCAGGTTCGACTGCGTTTATGTAATAAAAGGAGAGAATTAACCCATCAAAAGCAGGCAAATAGTACAAACTGTAAACAGTTAGCACAACGCCGCCTCTCCATGTTGTTGTGACACTCCAACGAGCATTACATGTCACGGTTGTATCCTTTCGGAGCTGCTGAAGTGAGAGCCACAGCTCCAGCTCCATGCACAGTGTGTGGGTAATTTGCGCAGAAGTAGAAGGTTGCACACTTCAACAAGGATGTCCTTCATAGATTCGACCTTCTGTTTTTTCTTTTCTCTCATTCTTCTCCGAATGGTCCCTGTGCTCGGCTAGGAAACCGAGTAACCTAGATCGTAGACTGAGGGGAGAGAGGGATTGTGACAGAGAAGAAGAAGAGAGATGGGGGTTGAGAGAGAGAGAGAGAGAGAGAGAGAGAGAGAGAGTGAGAGAGAGAGAGAGAGAGAGAGAGAGGCTGAGCTACAGAAGCAGTATGATAGATTGAAGGTAGATAGAGACTTTGACACCTCAACGCCCGACTCAACGTTTAGAAACAAAAAAAGAATGATGTCATGTTCAGTTGTCTTTTTTTTAGGTTACCACAAGCTGATTGTGGTGATTATTGGTGAGCATCGTTTCCCTGTTGACGCTGTGCATCATTAAATAGAGATTGTTCCACTGTTAATGTTTGTTTAAGCAAAGGCAATATAACATTTCCAGGCACTGTTTCCTCACCACAGGGACACATACAGGCAGACACACACACAATCCCACACATACATACACAATGTGAACTTGAGACCCAAGTTTCAAAAATTACGTTGCTCTGCATATGTAATAAAATGTCAAATTTTGATTACTTAAAAAATAGATCAAGCAAATAAATAGATCAAAAAGTTTGCATTCCTTGTCATAACAAAAATACATAACAAAGCTATAAATACATATAATTGCATATATATATATATGAATATATGAAATAATAAATATGAATCTTTTCCAGCACATAGCCTTAACTCTTCTACTTTCACAGTGCCTTTCGATTTCCCAGAGGATTGCCGGTGGTGAGATGTATGAGGGGAAAGGTTGCGTGGAGTGTGGAAGGCGTGTGGCGGCATACGGTACCTACAGATCAGCCTCTGTTTAGGGGAGTGGCCCCACCAAGGCCAGATCTGGGCCAGACTCAGTCCAAGCCTCTCATTAGTCATCGGCTGGGTGCCGCTTTCCCTTTTGGAGTGGTTATGGGGGAACCGGTGAGGGTCTGGCAGTTCCACTGTACTCCACTCCCAGCACCATCACAACCCGACCTCATCAAAGCGAGCGCTCGTAATTTGTCACAGAAAGCAGCCAATTAACATATGTTAAGGGAGGAGGGAGGACGAGAAAGAGGGAGGAGAGGAGGGGAGGGCGAGTGAAAAAAGATAGGCTATGATTAAAGAGTCTGCACAGCTGCACAAAATCAAGATGGCAAAGAGAGGTTTGAAAGAGACCTCAGACCAAGTAATCTGATAAAGCTTACTGTTACTTAACCCCATAAGCAGGAGCGAGAGGGAGAAGGGGCAGAGGGGAGAATGAAATAATAGAGACCAACAAATATTAAATTACTGCTGTGAAGCTACAAGCTTTGGCAGAGAGCCTCTGCTCTCGATACGTGGCTACAGTGAAGGCCACTGTATCACATGGAGATGACCCTCTTGCCAAAGCACTACTGCCATTTGACCACGCTCTATTTTTAGCCCGGCACTCGCCCTCGTGCCTGACGTAGTTCACAGTTACGCTCAAATCTGCCAGGAACTTTCTGCTTTCACAAAAAATGTGAGCGCCTGGTGCACCGCAGCAATTATGTTCCCTTTCTCATGAAGCAAAATGTGTCATTTCGTTCTTCATTTATTTTTTTCTGTCACAAAGTCTCCGACAAGTTGCTTACATTCCAACTTGTTTGTTTGCTTTCAAATTCTTGTTCCTCATGGTTGTTTTTTTTTCCAACATGCAGTGTGCGGTTTATTTATGCATGTGTGCACACCTGTGTGTAACTGTGTGTCTGCGCGCATGTCTGTTGTTGTCGATGTTGTTGTAGGAACATCTTGTGAAGTGAGTTGTGTGATATCCTGCCTTGTTGTTGGATACGGTGGCAGGCTGAATGCATTAGCAGTGCACGCCGCTGCCATTCTGTGTTCTGTCGTCTCTCAGCCACCTCTGCCTTGTCTCTCTCTACAGCGACTGATCACACGGGGCTGACAAGCGAGTTGGGGTCTGCGTCTGCTGCGCCAGCCTCCGCTACGTGGGCTCTGACTCGTTCAGCGAGCAAACATGAGAGAGGCGGGGAGGAAGCTTAAACAAATTTAAGTGATTTTCGAATTGTATGTCAAGTCGCGGGGAAATCCCTGCAACAAACAGGCTCCAAACTTGAACAACAGTTTTATGTTCCTATGCAGTCAATTGAAAAAACATGTTCATTATTGTGATTTTAATTATTAGTATTATTTGTAGTAGGAGCAGAAGTTATTTTGATGAAGCCTGCCCTTTACTACTATACATATATAAATCATGACTGTTTCCTTTTTTCCCTCCTCTTCCTCTCTCGTGCACTCTTATCTTTACCATCAGGCATCAATCGTTATTTATTTATTTTCCCTATTTAGGGAAGTAAAGGGCCAGAGTGGAGGAGTGAAGGAGTGGGGGGATGGAGGAGTGGAGGGACGGCGGACCGAGTGCTGCGCGTATGACTCTCGCCGCTCAGTCGACTTCTTTCCTCCCCTCTTCCTCCTCTGCGTTGCGAGCTGGTGGTTCAGTGAAGGACCTGGCCGCCTTGAGTCCCCCCCCCCGTCTACCCCCACCCCACGCAGCACCGCCACCCCTCCGCTCAAATCCCTCCGCTGCAAAGCACAGCTGCACCGTTCACATAACCTCGCCTGCCCCCTCGTACTACCCCACCACCACCGCCCCACCCCACCCCAGCTAATGATAGCAGAGCACGTCCCCTCCACAAGGCAACAGCTTTTTCCACTTCATGTACATACACACAAACTTGGCACACACACACAAGAGCATTAGACACACACACTAAGTAGTGGGCACATCATATCCCCTTTCCTTCTCTTGGTTCCTTCCCTTCATTTTTTCTCACATCATTCAATTTCTTCCCCTTCCCTTCACCCTGAGAAAAATCCCCAAGTCTTGTGACCCAAGGAAGGCCTGAGAACATTATACACGCACACACACACACACACATTTACCCTGCACAGTATAAGTGACCTGCATCACAGCTGTGTGTGGGAATTCGTGCGGGTGGGTCTGCTAGCGGGAGGGTTGACTGAGTATTTGCACATATACCTGCGCACGTCAATGTTCACACTGCATATGGTGCATGTGCATTGCCGCGTACAGCTCCATGTGTTATACATTTAGTCTATGGGATATATCTGTTGCGTGTGATGTGGCGGGGCCTCTGGGCTTCTGCTGCGCCTACTGTGAATAAACAACTCATTACACGTGTACTTAACCAAGGTGAGCTGGCGAGCAGTGGAAGCTAATCCCCGTTATCGTTCCCACCGTTTCTCTTCCGATTAGACTACAGGGAAGAGGAGCCCGGGAAGGTAGGCTGCTCAGTGCGTATAGAGGGAGGAAGAGTGGAGGAGGCGAGAGGGAGCGAGAAGAAAGAAAAGCATGTGAGTTAACTTCCCACAAGTGCCTTTCTTACTCGTATGATCCTTTCTCACTCGATCTTGCTCGCTCTCTTCTCTACCCTCTTGCCTCCTCTCCTTCCTCCTCCCCTGTGGATTTCGCGCTGCTCTTCCTTGTTTTTCGACCATCTCTCAGAACTGGGTCATCGACAGACTGCGCGAACATGGGAGGGAGGAGAAGAAAAAAAAAGCAGCATGTTCTTTCTATGAGAACAATCCAAGGCTTCTTTAACAAGTAGACCGCTTATCAAATTAAGCTGTCAAAAGCACAATATTAACAGGCAGCACAGTTTCCTCCGCAGAGATAGAGGGAAACAGCACAAAGCAAGAAAACAAATAATGATTTCTCTTTCGCTGTGTGTATACACAGTCCACCAAGGGCACCTGGGCTTCTTAAAGATTTCTCTCCTTCTCACTCTCTTTATGTCCCACTCTGAACATGATTATTGGGCCTCTATTATAAGGGGCCAAAATGGAAAGGGCCACTCATTTAGTGGGGGAACAATATAGGAACAGGAAGCAGCAAGGATGATGCTCATGTGTGAACAAATTATAGGCTTTACATGCAGTGTTTTTCCACCTACGATTAGACACTTGTGCTCAGGGCCAAATGTAAAGCCAAGCAAATAATTAGCTGATTAAATAAAGGAATACGCAGCCAGAAAAAGTACAAATGATTATCTGCCCACATAAGTGAGACATTCAAAATTAGTTTGACCCAAACAATCAAAACCTGTTCATAAATAATTGAATGCAGACTGCCTATAATAAGTAAGCTCCACTCTTGTGTGTCATTATCAGTAAATCAATAGACTTTTTTTATTCAGCGATCCATCATTAAAAAAAACCTTCTCATTTCATTTAAAAAACATGTGAAGCCAGATCATCTGGTAGGAAATCGCGAGCAGAGTGTGAGGGAAACAGTGCACGGGGAGAAAGTTAACGCTAACTGCTGTTCACAAGGCATATGTCTGAGACGCAGAAATTAAATTAACGAGACACCTCCACATACAGCAGGCAGAGAGGAGAGAAAAAACTCCCTGTGACCTTATGCTCATAGACGAAGAATCAAAAAAACACACCTCTCAATTTGAAGACACTCTATTGTGTGTTGCAATCTTGACACTCCTCTTCAAGCATTAGAGTCTGCTCAGTATTCATAAGAAGGAATTAACTTGTTATATTTTGTTTTTAATCCGTGCTTGACTAAATCTGACAGTGTCAGATAAGGCAACTCGCGATGAACTGTGAGCCCCTTTTGTGTTTTTTACTCCAGAGACTGATTTTCTCACACCCTCGATCTCAGTCCCATCCTGTTTGCCCGGCCCCTGAGGGAGGGGGGGGGATGAGGGGGCTGCTGCTCTGCCGTACAGCCCGGAAAGGGCGGACGGTGGCTGGATGTGACGTGGAGGCGCTGGGACTCGACTGGAGGCAGGCAGGAGCCACGACAGGTATCCCCCCCGCACTCCCCCGGCTATTTATAAAACCGCGGCCAAAAATAAGACGGAGGCCATTTTTTTCCCCAAAATAATAAAGGCGGCTCCTTTGACCACACACCCTCAACACTTGCATGCCCAGACAAAAACACCGGGATAATAAATAACTAACGTCACCAGGCAACAATTATGACCAAATATTAACAAAGTAGAAAAACTCCTCACTAGACAATAGAACCATCGCTGTACTCGCAGTGAGCCTGCTCGAATGTGCACATCCTCACACATACATACACAGCAGACAAAAGTCAATATCAAGGCTGGGCTATTTCTGTAGAGAGCACTGTTTAGGAAGTGTGGGCCGGGTGCCAGTATTCTCCTCAGTATCGTCTGGGCGTCATTGCACTGCTGCTGTTATACAAACTCACCTCTTTCCTCTCTCACCCGCTCCTCACCCTTTCTACCAAACCCCTTGTTCCATTGTCAGTGCTCTGTGTGTGTGTATGTGTGTGTTTCTTCTATACACACACACATACAAGGTTATTTGGTTTTCCACTGGGTCGAACCACAGTGCCAGGTGAAAGCATCTATTGGCAGGATAAAGAGAGTGGCTGGTGTGAGATCACAAGGCCCCACTCTGCCCAGCAAACCTTGAAGTGAAGCGCCGGGCTGGAGTTTCAAACAAAGTGCCCCCCTCATTCATTATACATGCGACTGCACTGAAAATCTCCTTCCGCAACACCATCTCTTCTCCTTCTCTCTATCTTCCTCCCTCTCTCCTCACATTGTCCCTCTCCTCAAGACAGAGCATCCATAAAGTATGAATAAAATTAATGACATCACGAGCTGCACTTTGGAAGAGCCACTGTAGGAAAAAGGCCATACATCATGGGGCAGAAGGAGCTGGGCCGAGAAAAAAAGAGTTAAAAAAATTTAGCGAGAAAGAAAAAAAAGGTGTGTGTGTGTCTGTGTGTTTCACCCTTCTCCACCCTCAGGGCACCCTTCATATTGCTGTACATTATTATGTGTTATTACGTTTGATTTCAGATACTCTTCAGCTGAAAAGTTTGAACACAATTCATTTTTGTCTTTCTTTTTTTTTCATTGCTTCATGTAGCTGCAGCCCAATTCTTTTTTCCTACATTTTCTTTGTCGTGCTTATATTTTTACTTCTGGTCAGCTGAGTAATGTAAAGTGTTCAAAACAAGTCCTGTTGCTGCACAGTATTTTACAGGCCGGCCTTTGGTGTGGGAATGGCACAGATGACAGTGGAAAGGAACACTGGTGTGGACTTTGGCAGGACGAGGCTTGGTCGAGCTGCGTGCTCGGTGGAAGAGGGGGGGGAGCACTGAGCGTGGATTCTTATACAGCTTTTTCTCAGCTTAGACGGTGTTAACAGCGTTTTTAACAGCCCGGTCCCCACAGAGTTGAGAAAGTGAACCTTCTTGATGTTGCAGACTTTGCCCAAATGTCTGGTGAAAAACAAGCATCGTCGTTAAGACTGTAATATACGTCCTTGGAGCAGCAAAAAGACATAAATACAATAACAGCACTGCCAATTGTTTGGAATTTACTGCACCAATCTTCCTGACTGGGTAATTTTTTTCCCGCTTTTCCTCTTAATCCCGTATGAGCATAAGATCTATTGAAAAAAAAGAAATACCCGGTAGCAATGTGAGGCTCAGCAGCAGCGTGGACGGGGAGCAGTGGCGGCAGCGGCAGATCGTGGCAGCCGAGAGAGCCGGGTTTTCAGATGGATGTGAGCTGTGTGAGGCCGAGGCACAGAGCTACCTCTGTGCGTCTCACCGGACCATGTTGCAGAATGACTCGGCTATGTTGCAGCCGTGACAAAGATAAATTACAGCCACTGAAAGATTTCAAGTTTTTTTTTCTCTCTCACTCTCACCGTTTCTCCACCCTCCTCCTCCTCCTCTTTTTTTCACATTGGGTGTAGTCCAAATGTGTGCCACACCAAAGGGAGATGGAGGGGGCTGGGTTTCTGAAAATATATTAGGGGGTGAGAAGTTGCCCCTCGCCGTTCACAGGTCAGGTACTGTGTTTTATCATGGAACGTGCCTGATGTCGCCACATTTCTGCACACGGACAGCAAACACCTCTCCCTCAAACTAACCCCAAGAAACTCACTAAAAAAAGGATTTGCAGTTAATTTTGGACTTACCGCACAATATGTTTGCAGCAGGTATAGATCAACACTGTATGTGGTGTTACTATATCTGGATTCTGTTACACTGAATAAAAATCTCACAGGGACGCAACTTAAGTAAATGTCTGGTATTAAAGTTGATAAACTAATCTTTAAGCATTTTAACTCTCATTTTACTTGTCTTTAAGATTAAACTTCACATCTGGATGCTGATGCTGAGGCAATCAGACTGATGTGTTTGGACAAAGAGATGCAAACTTTCTTCTAGTCTAAATGTTTCTCTTTGTCTTATCATCCTACATACTCCGCTCCCTGCACTCCTCCAGCCTCAGTGCCTCCCTGGACTCTCTCGCTGTCCAAATATTTCAGGGAGCAGGCCTCAAGTATGGCGAGGTGTTTTGGGTGTCTCTTTAGGTGGGCTCGGCAGCTGACACCATGATGGTGTGGTCAGCACTGCTGAGCGCGGACCACCCAGCAGGCAGCTGCCGCCTTATAATGACCAACAGGCCAGGCAGGAAACAGGAAGCAGGAAGAGAAGAAGGCAGGACATCCTGTTCATCTAGATCAATGTGTTAAACATGACATCACAAACGCATCTCTCGTTAATGAAAAATACCTGATCTGAGGCCCAAAAAAACAAGTTGCTTTGCTTTTAACTCACCTCAGCTCAAATACATTTATATCTACGTTTTTACTGTGTGTGTGTGTGTGTGTGTGTATATGTGTTTTGTTTTCCCTCTGTCTCTCTGTGCATCTATTTTCTCAGTTTGCCTTTTCAGCCCTCACATTGACACCGTTTTCCAGACTGCTCCATCATCGCAGACATCAAATCCTCCCCTCTTCAGTGAGAGAAGAAAGGAGAAAGAGAAACACACGCAGTTTCATTTGAATATACACCAGCAACACCCTCACAAAATTCAGACAAAAAAAACAAAAGCACAAACATTGTGATGCGCAAACAGACGGAGACAAGGCACAAACTTGAACACACACACACACACACACACACAAACACACCTCCCAGACACACAGCACATACTGACAGACAAACACACAAAGAAACAGCAAACACAAAGCACAGCACAGCCAGAAGTCTACTTTATGCAGAAATATTCTAAAATGTGTTTTACAATACAATTAAACATCAAAGCCTGATATATTCCTCTGTGATCTTTAACACCCCAGTGAACAAACCCCACACCCCCCCATCCACTTACAGTGTACAGAGAAAGTTGCGGAGCGTCACCGCTAATTACTAGATAGAGACAGAAGAAGTCTTTGCATCATTATGCAGAAACCAGGACATATTCAAATATATGCACTCCATCCACCATAAACCATTCAAGGACTGTGTTATTTACTTTGGATTATAATTATTATTTTTATTTTTTTTAAGTTTAATGAGTAATTGCAGCACTTATGAGGCTACACAGACAGTGCTCCTAAGGCAAAGAAACATTTGGGTAAACATTTCTAACATGCACAACAGTTAGGACAATGAAAGGGAGATCTGTTGGAAATGAGTAAATAAACACACTGCGAGGTTGAGCCCGATGCTTTTCATTGACGCTATAAAAATGTGTTGAAAAACAAAAAAAGGAGACTTTTCCTCCCATGCAGCAAGAGCGAACACCTGCCTGCTGCAATAAACACAAATACAACAAGCCCTTGAGTTATTATAAAACTTAAGTGTTTTCATCTGCTTATAAACAGGAGAGTAAAAAAAAATAAGAAAGTTTTTCTAACAAATGACTTAACAGTTCCACATTATTTGTCAGATGCATTTACTCAGAAGAGAGCTTATCTTTGCTTTTTAACATTTGGATTTCAAGTGCATCTCCAAGATGTATATAAAATAATATGAACCAACATTAACTATATAATTTAGAGGAAATCCAGGAGGTGTCTCCTGACAGTTTATAGGCTTCTTATAACGGAGGTAATACGATTCCCTACAATTGACTCTTATATTACCTCCCTGTTTGACCCAAAGGGCATGAAGTCCAATTACACTTTCTTCAATATCTACCTCCAGATCTTGCCAACCTGCAATCTGCAAATGAGTGTTTTACTGAGCAAACTCTGCAAACCCCTTTCAAAATATTTGAAACCATTAGCGAAAGAAAAAAAATACTGAATTATTTGCTTAAATGTAAATGCTTCGGATGTTTCCATTAAGAGAAAAAAAATGTTTTCTTAGATCTGGCTTTCCATGAGGAGGGAATCTTGAAACGTGCCTTCTGTACAGTTTGAAATGTCTGTGCAATGAGGCAGGACAGAGGTATACTTTACACATTCTGTTTTTTTAAGATGCAAGCTTAATGGCACACGTCTTTACAGCACCCGAAGCCTAACTCACTCTTTCTGGTCTTAAATGTCTTGGCCTGCAACGGCAACCAAGTATTCACACATTTATATTCATGATTAAAGACATTAGCAACTCTTTATTCAGCCGATATCAAAACACATGGATACTGCTGAGCATGGCACACAGTGTGTCCCTCTCCTTCACTTAACTAAAGCTTCACTGAGCCCCTGGTGTACAGCAAAGTGCCCTGACAATCGGCTCAATGCCCTGGCCAATCACAGGGACACGTGACCTTCTAATCCCTCTCTGTGAGAAGGGTAAGAGTGTGTTGTCACTGTTGGTTTTGTGAATCAGCACCCAAAATCCCAAATGATTTGTCAAGAGGAAGAGGTCTTAAGAGAATAAGAGAAATAAAGGCAGCGCAGACCAGAGTGTGGGTGTCGCAGTGTGTGTGTGTCTGTGTGTGTGTGTGAAACTGTGTGCGTACAAAGAAGGACAGGGGGAGAAAGGGACACGCCATGCTTTTGTCTTTATGCATGTGTGTGTGTGTGTGTGTGTGCGTGCAAATGCGCGTGTGTGCACGTGAGTGTGTGCGTGTTTGCACAGGGTCTCTGAGATTACACAGCTTGGCTGACAGAGTCCTCTGTGTGTAATCGTAGGTCCACATGCGAGCGCTCACCTTCCTCTGAGCGGATTAACCTAACGCTAAATCCCAAGAGAGCAACAGGCCAGACAGGCCACACAGAACAACTTCATTGACGATGGGTAGGAGAGGGAAGGCCATGTGTAAAATCCTTTAATAGATTAATATGCTTTTAGATTTTTTTTATGAGTAAACAACTCATATAAAAACAGCATAATGGATTATAAAAAAGTGGCGGAACAATGCTCAGGACACGACACCCTCTTAAAATGTAAAAAATACCTCTTAAATATTGCCTGTGCTTTATAAAGGCTGTATATTTTTTTTTAAGAAAACTATAAAATGCAATCAAGCAGTAAATGACTTAATGTATGCAGTACGCTTTTCACAGAGTCACAAATTAGGTCGATATGCTGCAGTAGACAGCAACACTTTATCACTTAAAAATGTACTTTTCCAGAGTGCCTTCAAAATGTCTCACTAATAAACCATATTTCAAATTTAATAGCTTTTAGTTCTCTCAGATCTAAATAGTTCTTTTAGATCTCAATAAAAAAAGATTTGGATATAAGAGTTTCAAGTTTAAAAACTGCAACTATTTCAACATTAAAATGGACAGAATTTATTTAAGTGATAAAATTAATGTTTACAAATTCACAATAAAAGGATAGAGATTTACTTCAAGGCTCATTTTTAATGAGCATGAGTTGCATTGCACACAACCTAGTCAGTGCCACAATTGGTCCAAATTAAAATTAAGTGTGGCGTAGTAATTTTACATTTTATCACCTTCCTTAGTGCGTCTGCACATTTCATCACAGGGCCTCACATCAACTCCTCAGTTCAAAACAAATAAATCTCCTTTTTTATTTCTAAAGCTGCAGCCTGTGAAAGTTGTCACAGGTTAATTATGATGTCGTTATTAATCCTCTCACTGCAACAGGTTCATTTGAGCCTCATGAGACTGAACTAAAGTCCCCGAGTAAATGCTTCCTCCTCAGTGTCGTGGAATTAGGTCTAAACAAGCTCAGACCCAAAGTCACTGAGAAGAAAGTATAATTCAGCCTGAACACGCCAAACACTGATTTAAAGTCCGGTTACCACCGAGTCTCTGAAGGAATAAGCGTTATAATACTGTGCTCTTTTATACTCTTGTATGGAAATTAATAATATTTACACCACTCTCTGTTTTCTAATATATTTATGAAAGTTACCTTTATGCATGTTTTTCTGATTCAATTTAAATCAATGCAGGGCAATTGTGATCAGTGCACCTCAGTATAATGCGTTCAAGCTAATGGAAAATAATTACAGTTGCTTATGAACCAACACAATAAAGCTATTACAGTGAGTTTATTGACTCCATTGCTTTAACACAGCAAATTATTTTAAATGTTAAAACTTCGGAGCAATTTCTTTTCATTGCCTTTATCTGAGTTTTTATTAAGTTTCTTGTCAAAAAAATAAAAAAACCTGCCAAACAGTTTAAATTCTACGTTTTAAACTACTGGTGGAACTTTTCATTAAGCACGGGAGATCAGAGCATGCTTTCTCATGTGATGTGAAGGAGGGCAGCCTGTTAGGGGCTGCAGCTCTGGGGCTGTGCGCCTGCATGTGGACACGAGAACGCTCCACAAGGTCGACACAGCAATCCCACTCCAACCTTTAAAAACACGAGGCAGACCTTCACTCTCCTAATTGACCATAAACAGATATTTGGTGTCAGCCGGTAATTATACCCCAGCACACTGTTGTCACCGGGATGAGTCGATCAGGGTCACAACAAATCGATGGACACAGTTACTTTACTTTGTTGAGGAGGCAAGCGCGCATCGAAAAATAGACCCCCCCTCCCTCCAACCCGTCCACATAAGTTTCATCCTCGGGAAGATTAAAAATAAACACGCAGTGTGCGATGCGTCCCGGGGATGTGTGCGAGTCGGCGGCGAAGTGCTGCGTGCGCGGTACTTACTTTGTTTGTGCGTGAAATCGTGTCCGGGTTGAAGTGAGAAGTACAACAAGCGCCGGTCCGCGCCGGTCGTTTGGCTCCGGCCGAGTGACAGGAGGGGGTTCGCCGCCGCTGCTGGATGAGGATGGACTTCGCCAAGACGCACTTAAAATCCAGGAGCGCAACTTCGCGGAGGACGTCGCCGGGAGGGGGAGAAAAAAAAGTAACCTACAGTGCGTGGTAGGAGTCGCTCTATAATGTCAGAGGAAACTCTCTCTCTCGCTCTATCTCTCTCTCTCTCTCTCTCTGATCGGACAGTGTCTGCTCAGGAGGCGGCGAGGACGCGTCGCCTTCTCTCTCTCTCTCTCTCTCTCTCTCTCTCTCTCTCTCTCTCTCTCTCTCTCTCTCCCTCTAGCTCTCTCTCCCTCCCTCGCTCTCTCTCCCTCGCTCTCTCTCTCTCTCCCTGTGCCGGTGGCGCTGTGCGTAAAGCCCCGCTGCTGCTGCTGCTGCTGCTGGACGTCTGGAGGCTGTCGGGGTTTGATGTTGGAGAGCTCGTGTCTGCCCCTTCCCACACAACCCTGACCGAGTCGCTTCCCCCCTAAAACCTTCGCTCCACTACTTCGAGGCGAAATAATCGATTCTCTCCCTCTCTCCCTTCCCTCTCCTTCTTTCCCTCTCGTTTTTGACTCCTGGAAAGGGGGCGGTCTCACATTTTCCAACTCCACTTTAATGAAAGAGGCACGGCTCTTTAATGCGTTATTATCGCGCCGGTCCCGATAGAGTGGACGCACAATTAACTGCTCAGAGAGACGGAGCGCGCGGAGGAGGAGGATGATGGGGGAATGTGTGCTTTAACTAATGGAGCAACGCACGCCACGTTAGGTTAAACGTCTGCAGCCCACTTTAGACTGCACGGCTAAATCCATGCTGACAAACTTAGTTTTGGCCCTTTTTGTTTCATGCATGCCTCGAAACAACTTTATCCCGAACAGTCCCAGCTGAAAATCACACTTTTTCAAGATGTTTTCAGACCCAATGAAAACAGAGAAAAACACAGACAAGTAAAATTCCCCTTCTCCTCAATTAGAAACAAACTTGACCCAATTTGCTGCAGAGACCTTGTATGTGCACCACTCTCACTTTGAGATTTTAAGACTAATTGTTGCATTACGTGTTCAATAACCCCCTGATAATATGCCTATTCACTTCCTCAACACATTCCTCCATGTCTGTGCAGCCTTAATGATGCCTCCTCTTATTTTGAGTCTGTACAAACCTTCCACCTCCAGCATGCGTGCTGCCAATCATTCTCCAGGACCCAGCTATCTCCCACAGTATAGATAAGGGCTGACACAGACAGTGAGCATGGGGGAATTACCAGGCCTTTATCCATCCAACCAAATGATTTCAAAACATCCACTCTATTAGTGTGAAGGCAACAATTAGAAGAGCAAGTTTGCCACTTCAGATAAGAAGCAGACAGGCAGCGCGATGGCTTTTTGTACAGAGATGTGTCGCCTGATAAACCTTGTAATACCACAGTTGTATTATACTCACATTATACGGGGGGTGTATCGTTTTAGAGAAGGTTTAATGGCTGTCTTGAATGAAGCCTGTAATAGTCTGATACACCATCAGGCCTCACTCTTGGGTTTTCATGAATCCATCTTCGTAAATAGAAAATATATAATCCCAGATTTTAAAGATCAGTTTTTAAAGTTCTTTAGCATTTTTTGGGGATGGTTGAAGTCGCACACTGTAACTTGTGCGGTGGCAGATCTAGGATAATTTTTCATCTTACTTTTCAAGATTATATGTCCAACATCAACCCATGATTCCTGATTCAGTAAGGTGCACATTAAAGTAATTCATACTGCTAGCTCTGTAGATTTAAGCAAGGCCACACATCATTGATTATATTTAGAAATGTATTCTTTATCCAAACGCATAAAAAGCAAATTGTCATATGTATTAATTGTGTTGTTAGTAAGTTACCAAGGGGGAACCTCAGGGGCCAATCAGATTTCAGCTTGGGCCAGTGCACCCACAGCCCAGCCGCTGGATCTACCCCTGCACTTGAAGTAATAATAATAATAATAATAATAATAATAATAATAATAATAATTGAATTAATGCAGCGCCTTTCAAGAGACCTGAAGGTGCTTTAGACAGTAAGTACGGACAGATCGAAAAAAGAAAAGGAAGTTATTCACACAAATCACAGACAGAAATAGACTTGAGCACTAATGGCAGGTTGGAGCGTTCACTGAGGCCAAAGGCCTTAGTGAACAGGTGGTGTTTTACCAGTATCCTGACCTTCATTAAATTGGCATCATCCACTTTTTTTTACCGAAAGCGTTTTATTTTTATCCATATGTGGAAACAGAGAAAGTTATTTTCCTCAAAGTTTCCCTGGTCTTGCCGTACATGCCTTTCACTAAACTTTGTAAAGTGTAGATAGACACCGAACAATCTTCCCCTTCCCCTTAAGTTCAACTGTGAAGCCTCAGCCATGTAAGCAGCTGCCCGCCCTGTCAGTCCACAGTCATTTGAGGTGGGAAATGGAGGGACATGAAATCAGTTAATAAATAAATCAAGCTGGCTAATCTGCTTGACAGGCAAACATTACAGGCTGTAACTGAAGCCGCTGGTATCTGATGACTCGGGATACCACCTTCACATCACCTGACCCTTTAATCTTTAATAGCCTTTCCTCTGGCCCCCAGACCTCCATGATAATCAATAGGGTGCAAGTCTGTTAGAAACAGTGGGTTCATGAATGCAACATGGCAGTCATCAATGGAGTCACATATCAGATCCGTGAAAGAAATGTACAGATGCGACACCCCTAATAGAAAAAGTGCCCTCCTTTTAGATGTCTTATCATTGCCATTGGCGATAGCATTAAATCTCCCACTGACATATGATCACCTATGGGTTCCATGTGTGATAGTACGTACCACATTCAAGGTTCCTTTCTTCTGCCGTCAGTGCTCCTCAGTCTTGTAGCTTCACTGTGCTGTCAGTAGTTCATCGTATAGAGGTCTTTTTCAGCATTCACAATGCTTGAGGTTGTGTTTGGTTGGCACCTGGGGGGAGGAAATAAGAAGGACGTCTTAGGAGAGAACCTGGAAGTAGTTTGTGCATGTGCACCTCGATGTGTGTGTGCTCAACAGCCGTGTGAAACATGAAATACAGAGAAGTAAATGGGGGAAGGTGGATTGAATACATTCTAATGGTGAAAAAATCATTAAACGAGGCAAACACTGGCTCATGCATATTCATAAACGACTGTCTGACTCGTCTACAGGGATAAAGTTATTGTGAAGGCGCACTAACAGCCTCATTCTGAGCTCACACATTTAATGCAAAGTAGGGAGGACCTGCTGTACAGTATGCTCTGCTCTCGTGAGTGGGGGGTCTACAGCTTAACATAGAGACCTTAGAAAGAGCTCAAAGTAGCCAGATATCACATTTGTGTGAAGACAGTGTGTTGAAGTTAATTTGGAGTTGCGTGTGTTGCAGGATTTGGATTTTGTGTTATCTTGAGCCAAAGCATTTTCTCCTTAATTAGAACAAACTAGATTATTAGTTTCTTGCCTTCTGAAACTTTCCTAACTCATTAGCCATTGTCCTTCCCTCCCACTCCCAGTACAACCAATGCCGAACTTGTGTTTTGAGGTGCGTGTGTGTATGTGCGTGTGTGTTTAAGTGTGGGTTGATAGTGTCATCAAAGCCCGGTGGAGCAAAATCAACAGTTTGCCAAAACAATTATGTAATTTCAAATACGTCGCAGTGTGTATACACACACTTTAGGCTTTTGGGTAAATGCAATTTTGTGAGGTTTGGCATCAGCCGTGCATGAAAAGAGGAGAGGGAAACTGCGACTGGATGTTAAGTCAAACACATAAGTGCGGTTTGCTGATATTGATCTTGCTTGGATTGTTTCTTAAGCCTCTCCTGGCAGTCACTTCACAGCATGTGTCTCTCACACACACACACACACACACACACACACACACACACACACACGCACACGCACACGCACACACACACACACACACACACACAGAACAGCTCGCCTGAAAATGTGTTCTTTTTTTTTAAAAGGGACAAAGAAAGGAATGTCTTTCTCAAGCAAAAGATAAAAACAAACACATTTCCAGGGCAAACAGGAACAGCCCGGGCTCAGTGCAATCTGTTGTCGATCATGTTCACGTGAAAACAAAATCTGCCTGTCAGAGTAGATGATGCTGTCAAGCACGCTGCCTCGCTGCTCCTGAGAATTAGCCAGCTATTACTGTGGCACCGCGAGACCCATGGAGTATTTGTTGCGCGTCAGATATGTCTGAGCATGTTTCCATCTTTATTTGGTATTTATCACTTCTTTCACAGTCACTCTCCCTGCGTCCGTTCCCTAATGACTCCAGGAGATACTTGATGTTTTGACGCCAGATAGATGCTTCTTGATTTGACAACCAAATTCTTCGCAGGGGGCTCGGAAAGACCTTCAGGCCAGTTTTACTCACAGGCTTAGCTGCGGATCTATAGATCTTACTCCCGCACATGTGTTTGTGTGCGTAGGTGTTTGTGTGTATGTCCGTCTTATAGCTAGATCAATATGATTGTTAGAAGCAGCACCAACGCCAGCAGAGTTTGATTCAAAAATGTATTATGTTGAACATTATGACTAAAGGTATATATTTTCCTTCTAAAATGTATGGTTGAATATTAAAGCTGTTATGTACACTTTAAAAAATAGTAAGAAAATCTGGCAACAAAGCATTTTACATGTCATTTGAATGACATTGACATTTAATTAAGAAAAACAAATAAATGTAAAATGATACTGTAAATTTCTGAGTAATAACTTTTAGAGTGTATTATAGAATTGAGCAGGCACATATTGAGTTAAAGGGAGAAATTAAGCCATATCAGCAATATATGGGCGGTCAATCACATCAACATGAAACAAAATGTCAACCATCATTACTACAAGTGCATAAACCTGCTGGAGTGTGTTAAACTCGACTGTAACTTTGATATGTAATCTATATAAACACATTTGAACCCATCTACATTTCAGTAATTCTATTTTCATGTTAACAGATCATAACCACATTGTACAGGACTCGATCAGTCTGAACATCTGGGTTTGGTTCTGAGGTAAAACACAGCAGCCTCAGAAGTCGCCTCACACCGGAGAGATGAGAGATATTTCCCTGTCGATCTGCGCTCGGTCTTTGTTTAAGTCATCCAAAGCGAGATATTACACATGATGATGGAGCTCCTTATTAATAAGGTTTATAATGAAATTCAGGGGGCAATATCATTAGTAATTATAGTCACATATATCGTACCACTGTACAATATAATTAGAGGAGCAAAGGTGAGAAAATCTGTTAATTAACTGAAATCAAATGTCCTCATATTACAAAATATATAAAACAAAGAAACCCATGATTCTGAGGGAAGTATTTATTTGTATACTCAAATGAGCTTTTGTAATATGAAGGTTCCAGTCTGCATTCTTAATTTAGCTTGCAGGCAATATTACCTCAATAATTCTACCACTGAAAGAAAGCAGTAGTAGCATGTACTATAGCAACTTGTGGTAATTACTTTCACACAAATATGGTATATAAATATAATTTTATATGGTTTAACTAAACATGTTGCTGCAAAAATTGCATCCAACGATGTTATCTTGTCCTGGATGACAGCATATTAACTGGGGGTTTCATCTGTCGCTTAAACAAATTAAAGACATCCCTCCACCATCAGCTGATTTTAATCTGCACAGTTTGGACATTAAATGATCCCACATATCTCATAAACATAAAGCCACTGCAGTCATTGTATTTATCACCGCTCTGATCACAACGCTGCTATGTCTGCTTATCATTAGCAGCTGTGTTCCGTAATGGTCTGACTAATTTTTCAGTCAAGCCATAAAGAGCGTTCATTTCCATAACACAGTTTTTCTGTGTGGCTTGGCCATTAACCGGGTCTGGCGAGCTTGAAACTCACTGTACCATTTCACACACTTCCTCATACTCATGGTTAACTTTCAGAACAGCACCCTCCTGGATCAAAGCCACACAAAGCAGAGTCGGGCTCAGGAATAACAAGAGGGCCGACTGAAACCGTAATGGCCACATAACGGCCCCTTACCGAGCGGTGTCAAACGAGAGGCATCACCGGTGATTTGCATGTGTCATGTTTAACCAACACTATTCTGTCTGTGCACCTTGTATGCATTATGGATGAGCCACAAGCTGAACAACAAGCTCTGCCTTTGTTCTGCCGGATGCTCCAGTTACATCATAGGAAAAGCCCCATGGTCCTGTGACTGTGTGACAGCGCCGACGGGTGAGCTGTTGATCAGACCTGTTGCTTCTTCACTTTGTTATACTACCATGTTTAAAGTATGTATGAGTACATGTAGACACATGCACACACTTCCAGATACACGTGCACTCATACCCCTCCTACCTGGTGCCTGCTGAGGAAGCCACACTGATCATAGTGCTAAAAACTTTAACAACTTTTGAATGCACCTTTTAGTCAAGATGAGATTTACTAACTTTAAGGAAGAATTAAGATATATTTTTTATTTAGAATATAAAGATGACTGTATAATTGACACAGTGTAAATATCAGTCTGTGCCTCCTTTCATTTTTTATTGTTTAGTAAACAAATCCTGTGCATTAGAGACAAACATCCCAAAATAATTTATATATTTAGAAGAGTAGCTGTTTTCTATCAGATAATGCAGATGATTGAAAAGTAATAAACTATATGAAGATGTTATTATGGATTTTAGAATCAATATGTGTTAATGTTATCCAAGTCATGAAAGTATGGAAGATGAAGTGTGACACCTGCCTCATATAAAAAGCCCATTGTGTAATTGAACGTGCTGCCTGCAGGGGAGCTCTGCCTCCCTCCTTGGAAAATACAGTAAGTTTTACATTGAGTATGGATGAATCGCCATATACAAAGTTTAACCCATATTATTTTATACTTTGGATAATATAATAACATTCAGTATCAGTTATCATCCCACATGCAAACAAACATTGACTATATATTTTTATTTTTAATTTCTTCCATGTTTGATTATATTCCCCGACACTTTTCTCTATTCGTCCTCTCTCCCTGTAGAGTCCCTCTACTGAAGCAAGGGTAATTGCACACACTTTCTCTTTTACATCATGTACTCCAATAAAAAAAGAGAAACTCATTTTCTCTTAATGATTACTATGAACTACTTCAACATCACGAAAGTGATAAAAAAAATCTCATTGCACTTTCTTTAATTTTGTCCACACAGGGGACATGACAAAGTATGTTTTGGGTCCCTATTCAAGAGGAGCCCCAGTGTTTCCTGAAATGGTTCCAAAGCTGTGTCTGTAACACAGTTAGATATGTGGTAATAGACCCCAATAGAACTGAATAACTGCATCTGAGCAAATTCCATGATCATTATCTTAAGGTATAAATAATAATATGAGCTTTTTACAATATGTTACTTTATTTAGCAGCTGCTGAAAATAAACTTCATAAACCACATAAATCTTAAATAACTGGCAGCTCAAGGAAGAAGTTTCTATATAAAATATCCATAATTCTTGACCAGCATTGGTTCCCATTGCTTTCAGATCAGGGATCAGATTACACAAAGATCTGTCCAGGTTGAGAAACAGCATCAACAACACCAGATGACAGTTATTTTTCCTCCCACTCTTTTATTCTTTCACATTTTTAGCAGTATTTTACTGATGATGAGATTCACCAAATATGTTTGAGTGACAGGTGTCTAACCTGTATTACAGTGAGCTTATAGCACACAAGACAATAACTTTTTCCGATTCCCATAGAAACCATTACACAGCAGAAGTCCCCTCTGCTGATGGTGACCTAAACCAATTCCCCTGACAATTAAAGATCACTCAGCATGGCTGTGCAACTTCTCCCACACTCCTAACAAGCAGCTGATAGCATCTCGCTGTGAAGAAAAGCAAGTGGAGTGGAGCATAATGTGTGTCTATAAGAGGGTTTGATAGCGAGGCCTAGCGACCATCGGCGCAGGCCCGTGTTACACGGCAGAGCTCAGCAGATGAGCGGCAGCGTCTAAAGCTCTTTGTGCCTCCAGGACCACCCCCCCTCCCCAACTCATTCTTATTCAGACATGATCAGAGGGGAGGCAGGCAACTGAGATTAGCTGCAGATCAAAAGAGCTGCCTCGCGCCAGCACTCATGTTTTGTAGATTTAGGCGGCCCCAGCACACAGGCGTTGTACAGTGGCGGCGGGGGCGTCATACTGTTTTCTGGCCTCGGAGGTGCTCAGTGGGGTAGATGGAAAGAGAGTTTTCAGACAGGAGGCCAGACTGCTGCTGGAAATCATCCAAAATTATATAATAAAGACGATAGAAGAGAATGAAAAGGAAAAAATAAGAGCAAAATGACTGTGCCTTTACTGGAAGGCATTACAGCGGAACAAAGATACTTTTGCTTTCCTTGCCATCGCAATCTAAACTGCCTCCATATGTGAAATGGGTCTCGGTTCAGTTATAATTTCTTTAAAAAATGAAATGCTCTTTCTACAGCAAAACAGGGCATCTTCAGTAACTCAAGAGCATATGGATCAGTGGTGCCCACCACATAACCATGGAAACTAACGGCTACCCTAACTACTGCTTTGCTCTCTGTTAGCAGCTATTACAGAAAAAAACACAACAAATGACTTATTTTCCTTATCTTAAACTTCCTATTACTATACACTAATAATGTAGAAACCATAAAACAGCATATCTGCAATGAATCACTAAACTACAATCAGTGACCACAAGATTTAGCTTTTGTATCAAGACGGACATTAAACGTGTGAGTCTCGGAAACTATGAGTAAAATTTGATTTAATCTACATTCACATCAGACATCTCCACTGTAGATACACACGCGTTCCAAAACTTCCCACTGTTCATGGTGCATAAAGAAACAGGCACAATGAAGCACAGGGTGAAGGTGAAGTGACAGGATGAGGTGAATTTCAAAGGCAGAGAGCAAACTGCGTAAGAGCGCTCGCCTCCCGACAGAGAACAAAAACAACGTGTTTCCTCAACTCCGTTGACCATCAAAGCCGTGGAATTCAGGGGCAGAGAGCTGGTAAGTGCTGGACTGAGCGGCTCCTGTAAACTGGGTCAAAGTTCCCCAGGTTTGGCCTCTTTGGGTTACGGACAGTAACTCTCATCATGGTGTTATATAACGGTGTCTCATCTAAGAGAAGTCTCTATTTTCTTATTTTAATCCATTAATCTTCTTCTTATTTAGCTTGTTACAGTTTTGTTTGTAATTTGATGAGTAAGGATGCAATTAAACGCGTTTAAGTGTTAATTGTATTTGAATTAGCAATAAATATATTTATATGAAATAGAATCATATGGTAACATTTTATGGAAATAATGAATCAAATTCAAGAATAATACCACTTCTCCTCTCTTATCCAACGACTACATTTAAATAAAATGTCAGGGGAAAATATCCAACAGAGTCATTCACCGCTCATTAAACCTAAAGAAAGCCTTTGGTTTAGTATTAAATTACCCGAGTTTGGTTTGGGACTATTGCCCGACAGCAGAAACATTTATTATATTATTTGTGAGGCCCTCTTTCTGATATGACAAAAGTTTCTCACTTGTTTTTAAAGTTTTGAGCTGTTTGTCTTAACCACTGAAATGTGCGGTGTGCCTCACTGAAGTGTGTGTTTGCCACTAAGGTAGCTTACCTTGAGGGAATGAGTCATTTCTAAACCAAACAGCATGTTAAGGCTATGCTCTTTTCTCTCACTGATAATTCCAGATTGGGCAATGAGACGTTCTGAGCAATTACCCTCGAAAGTACCAGTAACCTAAACTGACTGTGAAGAATTAGAAGCAGAGAAACAACACAATAAACTCCACCGAGGTGACTAAAACCATTTGTCTCTCCTCCGAGACATAAAATGTAGACTTAAAAAAAATGTTAGGTTCCTCAATCCGCTATTCCCTAAGAGCTCAGCAGAGGTGACTGTCGGCAGCAGGGACCTGATTCCTCTTTCAGCTGTGTTCCAGTGTCTCTGGTGTCTTTTTACTTTGTCAAGAGCAGGAAAAAGTCAAAGTAAACACCAATTAAATGTAGTTTTTAGCCTCGGGGAATAACTGTTTCTGTATTTGGTGACATGACAAAGGCATCATTCACTAAATTCAGCCAGGGTATAATGAAACAATTAGTCAACTGCACTTCAAAATAAATTTCTGCTGAATTCAAACTGAGCAGCTCAAATATCAAAATTATGGCTTAATCTGTTAAACATGTCATGACCCACTGTGCGGAGTGCGTTTAGAAAATCCTGACGGAGACAGGTTTTCCACTGACAGAGGGGATTCATAGGAGGGGGGTGAAAAGGAAGGGAATAAAGGTGTAGAGAGAAAAACTCACCCGTGCCGTTTCTCCGCTTCCCCAGGAAGTTACACCCTGCAGCACCAGCTGAGGCCCGGTTCAATCAAACAGGTCTAAAATTAAAAAAATATATAAAGAAATGAAAACAAAAGAGACAGTTGAACGAAAAAAGAAACAAAACTGCCTGAAATAAATGTCCTACATGTGATAAAGCCAGACCAGCTGGCTTTGTATAGAAACCCCCGAAATGGGTTTGTGTGTTTTCCCCCCCGATCTCCGTCTGAACTGAAACCAGGTTTAGTTCTTTCCAATACCCCCCCATCGGCAGTGCCACCCCCACCGCTCTGTCCCAGCTGAATCCACCTGTCCCCATCACTCCTGAGTAAATTTAGCCTTCCGAGGGATCGGTGACAGACGCCCCCCCCAAAACACACACACACCACACACACACACACACACACACACACACACACACACACACACACACACACACACACACACACACACACACACACACACACCACACACACACACACACACACACACACACACACACACACACACACACACACACACACACACACACACACACACACACACACACACACACACACACACACACACACACACACACACACACACACACACACACACACACACCAGACCTTTGTCAGCACTGGCATATACGCCCTGGATTAGTGCCCCCCAAAGAATGCCGCCATCTTCACAGTGGCAAAAAAAGACCACCCCCTCCCCTCCTTTTTCCCCCTTCACACACCACAACTTGAAACTGTGTAGGCGACATTCTTCTCATTAGTCGAGCGACAGTTAATATCCAAACTTAACACAAACTTCAAATGCGTTTCTTTAACCTTTCTAAAGGCATTTCGAAAAAACCCGCACAGCTATATAAACGAGCTAGATCTCAGACTTTGTGTTATCGACATTCCAAGATTAAAAGCTCATTCAAACATTATTATTTCTCTAAAGCGGTGACCTAGGGTAAAACATATTAAATAAACTCTCCTGTAACAAACAATGTTATCTGTTTCATAACCCGCATCAGCTAGTATGTTTGACTCATAAGTAAATTATCCACTGGAAGAGATTAACATGGCATTGATAGCATCTTGTCAAATGTCAAAATACCAGGTGCAGTGGTATACACCTATAATTTGGTAATTATAAGCTCATTTAGTTGAGTATAACTATGACTAAAATCCACCCACAATCTTGTTTTTTATCCAAAGAACCATAATGTTCAGGAAAGGTTTCTCATTTAAAACCTGATAAAAATCATGCAGGAGGAAAGTTTTATGAGACATTTCTCCCTCTTAATGATACATTCAGAAGAATGTGAGTTTAAATCATAATATCCTCAGTGACTGTTTGCACATTAGACTGCTGTGGAGGTGGCACAGATTTAATTGACATTTTTAATCAAGCGCGTTCCAGACAGATCCTTATACCTGACGTCAAAATCGAATATAATAACACTGAGTGACACATTTAAATAAGTATTTTATATATACACCTCTTAAATCACCAAATTAGCTAATGTTGAGATTGATGATTTAAAGGAAAGATGAGTTAAAACAACTGACTGGTATTTCCCAGAATGCATCCAAAAGATGAAATCCACCTTTACAGGAGATAAAACAGTGGCGTTCCCTTGACGATACATATTCACACCCTTGTGACGGTGAAATATATTTTGTATTGATCTGGTTGTATTGTTTACATGTTTCTGGGCACAGATAATTAACTAATCTGTTTATTCTTGGAAAATCCTGTCGCCATGACTACCTGTACACTTATACATTTAGGCGTCTGCGTCTGTCTCCCTTTTATGTTCTGCTATGACCTCATTGACAGGAATTCAGTCGTCTTTTTGGGTGGGGGTGGGGCGTGGTTGATGGATGTCGGTGGGAGTTCATGTAATTATGACAGCGCCAGATGAGGGAAAGATTTGGTGTCGTGATCAAAGCAACTTTACCATGGTGATATCATCTGTGTTACAGCCGCAGAGACAACGTTATTGCTTTTTATCACCAGAGAGCTTGAACAATAGGCAACCATTTGCATGTGCAGACATATCCACGTTGAGCGGGGTTAATTTACTGGCTTGTGTATTTTGGCAGAAGGCTTCTTCTGAGTAAGCCGTCCTACCAGTAGGGGCCTGGCATTTCAGGGCATTTGAGCAGTTTCTACCTTTTTTTAATGGAGCTGTGGAGGGACCGAGTGGAGGGACAGAGGACTAAAGCCCGGTTGTCTTTTTATGGCAGGGTACGAGTGTGGCAGGGTCAAGAGGGGGGAAAAAGCAGCGTGGCAGTCTGTCGACCTCAAAAACCACAATGGCTGCAGTACAGTCAGTAAACTTAAATCAAACAAAGACCAGCCAGTCCAAATACACTCTTGTTTTTTCTGGGTTAAGGGATTTTTGTCTAGCCCATGCGTTTATGCGTGTGTTCATGCATGTGCATTGTAAGTTCGGAATTCACTCATTAGTGCACACATGTGTATTCTGGTGCATGCCGAGGGTGCATCTGTGGCTCACTACACTGTGGGCCATGCCAGTGGTGAAATACAAAGGGTCCTGTCAGCTGAGAGGTGCCGTGGCGTCCTCTCACAAAACTTGTTTCACTTTGTTTTATTTTCTTTCTTTTTTTTCCTGTTGCTTTATCCTTAAATCATCAACAGAAAATTAAAGTAATTATCGTAATGAACCCACTGACAGGTTTATGTAACTCTGGTTGGATTTATGAGTGCTTTCATAACAACTCTACAGTAGTCTGGGACGAGCCTACAGTCTGGCTCGGAGCTGATGCCTATGAGAATCACTCGTACGAATAAAGGCATGTATGTACATTTTCTGGGTTTCTTTTTAAATGATAATACGCAGAAAACTGTGGCCCATTTTGCTGAATATTTGCATGCATACACCCAGAGGGATCGTTTCTTCTTTCGCCCACAGTGCAGTGCATGGCGTGAGCTGACTTCAGCGTGTCTGCCCAGCCCTCCGCTCCACACAAGGTTGCTCTGTGTGTGTTCGGCCTCGGAGAATGAGGGGAGGCCGCGGCGCACAATCACCACTAAGCACATACCTTTCTGCCCCACAGTCCCACCAGCCCAGACACAAACCCCCGGGGCTGTATGTTTATCAAGCGTCTCGGGGTAAGACTGCTGATTTAGGACCACTGCTCAGGTCCCCCTTTAACCCCCCATTTTCATCACGAATCACTCTCAGTTAAAAGGATTTGAAATGCTGGCTTTAAATCAGCACTCCCAATCTGATGTGCTTGATACATACCATGCCCAGGCCTCAACCCAACCTGGACCATAGTTAGATTAACCAGGTTTGACCGGACTGGTCCTCTGGAGCTCTGTCCTGATGAGCGGTGTTGGTTTTATATGAGGCCCCCCTGTGAAAGGATCTGATAAAACACAGCAGGAGGAGGGTTTGAGAGAGAGCTGCAGAGTACAAGAGTTTGAGAGAGAAAGATTGAGAGAGACAACGACAGTGAGAGATTGAGAGAGCATGAGAGTGAGAGAGCGAGCACACACCTCAATCCAAGAACAATATTTGGACTGAAACCTTACCCTCTCCATCTGGCTCTTTTGAAGGGTGGATTATGACTGGTGCCATGGCTGAGTCTTTATCCCACACTGTTCCTTCTGTAAGCCCAGCCTGACATTTTTCCTAAAGGACAGTTGTACAGGAAAAGTGAATTCCCTGACGAGTATCAAACATTCACAGAATAAATCACACACACGTATGTATTCACTCCTCTAAATTGACGCAAAGTAAATTATGTTCACACACAATCTGTCTAATCATGAATTAGACCGAATGAAATCCAGGTCTAACCAACATATTTTTTCTCCTTCTGCTCCCCAGTCTGTTCATCCTCTCCTGCGCTGGAAAAAAGAAAATCACAGAAAGCATTTTCAGGTGTCCATGGTAACAAAGTGAAGCACTTACCCTTGCACTCACTGCTCTGTGTTCACTCTAACCTCCACAGAAATCTCTCTCATGTTTTTTTCTTCCTTTTTTCAGAGTGCAAATTGGGCTGGATGGCTAATTTAACTATGGACAAAATACTGTATATTAGCTGTATATGAATATAATAAAAATCTATCTATGATATGGTGCTTTGTGAAATCACAAGAGGATTTTGAGTGGCATCAAAAGCGAGCCTCAACTCCTCTTATTGTGATTCAAGCTGCGGCCTGAGGCACCATCTTTAAAGTGACGGGCAGTCCAATTGAAACGTCAGTCCCATGTCTACAATTCAGGGGAGGACGTCAAAGATATTAGCTAAAGAGTAAGAAAGAGCAAAAAAAAATTGGATGACTTCCTGATTTGCCACATCTCGTAAGCTTCCATGAGTAGATTGGAGCAAACTCAAAATACCAGAAAGAATGAGCACTTGATTAATATTCACGCTTCAAGTTTTAATCGTTGACTTAGATACAGTGCCACCACATCATTCAATTAAATCTCAATGATTTAACTCATTTTCTCCTCATATTGCTCTTTGAGTGTTCTCACCCCTGAGTAAACCTCCACTGCAGACGATTTGATCTGACAACCAATGGGAACTGAGACAGTGATAAACTTGTGATCCCATTTGAACCCAACTTAACTACATACTAGCACATTCAATAAGGCCATATTAACTCAATATATGATCCTGACTTCCTTTGAAGGCACGCCAAGCAAGAAATTGCCTATTAGTGTGTTTTTCAAAGTAAAGCTATATATAGCATCAACTCATGAGGAGTTCATACTAAGCTTGATGAATCAGACTATAGCATATGTTTGTGACATCAATGCATTTAACTGTGCTGAACATAAATTGTTACATTATATATATATTGAAATTTAAAGTACAATAGTAAAACCTGATGTATAAAGGAAATATCAGTCTCTTGAAATAATCAATATTTTTTCATGTGATTACAAAAATATAAAATATCTTGTCTGTCTGTCAAGACTTGTTTCTGTGTTAGTTTGTAACCTCTGTGTAGGTGTTGTATAAGTGATTAATCAAATAAGTATTCACAAGTAAATTCATCAACATCAATAGCCAAGAATTACATTTTACATTTTCAGGGATCA
This sequence comes from Pseudopleuronectes americanus, assembly GCA_038501795.1. NCBI lineage: Eukaryota > Metazoa > Chordata > Actinopteri > Pleuronectiformes > Pleuronectidae > Pseudopleuronectes > Pseudopleuronectes americanus. Next base: position 13,331,678 of record CM076718.1, read on the forward strand.
TTGTGGCTTTTCTTCAATGGGCCAACTGGGAATTAATGATTATAAACAGTCTTCACCTCAGTCTAAAAGTACATTTGCTGATTTGACACAAAATGCAAAGATAGGTTTGGGGTCTTGTGGTTAACACAATGGCACAGTCAGGCACAATACAGAGTCATGTTTTGCAAAGAGCATATGACTTTTGTTAAAGGGTTTCGATAAACCAATTCAAAGTTCAATTAGTAACATTGGTATCACTGGTATTATAATGTTACTAGATCAGAATGATATATAATAAAAGTATATTCCCGTCTTGCGCACATCATGGAAGTGCAGTGATATCCGGTTGTGTTAGATCCATACGTTTGTGTCACCCTTTGAGATCATGACAGACAAGTGTAACACTCTGTTCTGTCAAACGAACGACATGAGAGGGTAAAGTGAAGCAGCCGCAGCCTGAAGCACAAGGAAGCTTGAGGGAGTACAGTACTGTGGTGCCCAGGGAAAACAAAGTCTCAGGCCAGAGGTTTAGGGTGTTGCCTGGCTCCTCTGTCAACTGCATTTAACATGACAGAACACAACTCTGAGAGGAAAAAGTGATATGTCAGTTGTTTTATTTTGGCACGTACTGTATGACTGCCACGCAGGCAAGGGACTGGAAGTGGGAAGTACAAGAAGAAAGAATTTCAAGGAAGTCACTGTTGGAAATTTCTGCATAAAAATCCACAATTGGTGATATATCCAAATAGATATATTTCTTTTTAAAAGAAGTAAATGATCTGGGTAACAGAACGTATGAGCACTTGTTGTCTTTATGGCCACTATAAGCTCTTTAGAGTACAGTTTTGCCATTCAAAAATCCACACACATTCAAACAGTGCATCTATGAGCAGCACTTTCTCTATCACACATTACTCATACTACTGGCACAGGCGCTAGAGGCAATTTGGTTTCAGTATTTTGCCCAATAATGATTCGACATGGGAAATGGGGGTGATGGGGATCGAACTGCCGGCCTTCTGGTCTGTGGATGACCTGCTCTGCCTCTTGAGTCCCGAGTAAAAGCTTCAATTCAATTACTGAATTCATCTAAATAAAGAGGTACATCCATGTATCAGGCCATTTCTTCCCTCCACTGTAGCGTCTTCATTTCTGATTTATATTTCAGATCACAGTGTGATATTTCTAAAATGAGTGTGTTCATTAAAAGGTGTCTTGGGTCTTCCAGTAGATGCTGTCATGGTGGTAGCGCTGTAATGTGTGTGATATAAATCTTCCCTGCTTTGTGGTGGCTCTGACTAAGGAAGTCCGCGGGGCCATCTGTGCGCGCCCGCCAGCTATATTGCACTCAGGTTAACACATCGGCAGAAACACGCTCACGAAAAACAAGCTTGTACGTGGACCTAGACACAGTGAGCCCATATTGCAAAGGCATTTGCTGACACTGTATGTAAAGGTTGACAGATAGAGAGAGAGAGAGAGAGAGAGCGAGAGAGAGAGAGAGAGAGTTGTCATCCACCTGTCAGGAGCAGTGATGGCTTGCGTTTCTCTCCGTGGCCTCTGCCTCACGCCCTCCGTGTTGAACACTGGAGAACAATCATTTAAACGTCTCCCAATCAGCCCTTTTGCCATCTTCAATTACACCTTGCCACCCTTGCATTTGTATAATTTGCTAATCTAGCTGAGGCGTGGAGCTGTCAAATGTGTCAGAGAGAGAAGCAAAGCATGATGGAGAGGCCTGTCTCTGGATCCGTTACGCCCTGGCACTGCAGACAGATTATGATCACATCCGACTGGATTATTGCTATTATTTTAATTAGAAGTAGCCTTCGGTTGTTGCATTCTATCTGTTAACAATACATTTATTTCTTAACAATGAAAGCAGCAAACCAGAGTTCTCTGGAGGAACAAGGCTCAGTGGTTTAGGATCTTACAGCTCGACCAGTTATTCTGAACTAAGTACTATCGAGTGTTTTGTGCTTCCAGGGCTTTATTTTCTGTCATTTTCCAAAGTCCAGGACATTCTACCATTGCAGAGGCACTAAGGGGTAAAAGCATTTTGAAAGGGCTGCTCTTGGTCAAGCTCAGGACCTGCTAGTTCTGAGTAGATGGATGTGGAGTGCCAGTATAACCCTGCATCCACAGTCATTACAGTGTTTTAGTTTAAAGTGGCCAAATGCTCGCCACTCTCCGAACTGAAAAAAGCACCTAAAAGTACAGTCATTGGTCAGGGACAGAATCAACTGTAACCAAACGTAAAAGTTTTCTATTCTGCATATATACTTTATCCATACTTTTTCACTTTCAGTTGTATTCAAATCAGCTTGTTCAATAAACTGTACATTCACGAGCGAATGTTAAGGTAACATAAATAAGTCTCTCAGGACTGTGTCTTCAGCAGGTACCTGGAAAAAGTTAAAACATTTAATAAGTATCATTAGGAGGGATGAAAATGTAATCAGTGTGATTGTCTGGCAATGACAATGTAAATAAGATTTTAAACGCTTCTCCAAGGACAGAAATAAGAGATCAGTGGTAATCACTGCCACGCTAATTTTCAGATTGGTCAAAGACACACGCACACACACACACACACACACACACACACACACACACACACACACACACACACACTGATTAGTTACTGCAGCTTGTTTCGGACAAATGTGATGCTTCAATTCTGCTGGCAAATCAAACAGGTTTGGCTTGTGGTTTCGGACTCATTAGAGTCGATCTAAGAGATCTGCTAAAACAGAACATGTGTCCTTGGTACCGACTCAAATACCTGATCCAATCCATCAGCTCCCACTGTGAGTCGGGGGCCAAGGCACATTAAGACACATTCATCTGCTCTGCAAGTGTGAATGGAGAAATATACAAGAGGTTTCAGTCCAGTGGAATGAACACATACAGTATCTGCACAATAATATACATACGTGAACAATGAGTTATAATGTATCATACGTGCAAATATACTGTTATTACCTAGTATATGGAACATTATACTGGTGCTCAATGCAATTTATCATAGATGTAATTTACCATTAAAATGTTATCAAGTTGTATAATCCATCTTTACTGTTGCTCACAAATGTTTTGATTATTTGAAGATTTCACCGTCAACTTAATATCGCTTGTATTTAGTTTAAGTATTGTTCATACCTTATGAGTAGTGTTTTAATTTTCTGTAATTAACAGTTGTACTCCAACTTATTTTCGAAGTCTGGATCACATGCTCCTGTATAAGGAGGAACACATTGTACGGTGGTTGTATCCTTGTTATATCCTCAAAGAACACGTGACTTATATTACATTCACAGACAAGAGAAAACTAAAGAAGCAAATATATTGGGTTGTATTCATATATGTCAAAATGCATGCTGTCATACTACATACATAAAAATAAATAATATTCCTAATGCTCCTTGCCTTGATGATAAGCCCCAATCGAAAAATGTATACTGTATGTAAACCAGTGTAATCTATATCAATCTGTTGTTCCAAACAGAAATACAATAAAAACAAAATAGCTTGTAATTCAAGCTCTTTTTGTATTTGAATGTAAACTCATTTCTATTTAGGAATGTTATTATAAACAATATTTTGAACACATACCCTCAATACAAACATCGGACAGCCACTGTAGATGAAAGAACAACCTAGATGAATATCTGCTCTTTGTAAACCTGATAATAATTTTGTATATCTCAGTAAGGGTCTTTATCCTTCTGAAAGTCGAGGACACCCACTGATATTCTCACATCTTTGCTTTTTTTACTCTGAACTGCGTTTCCCTGAGAGTGTGATTAGATTCAGGAGCAGGATTGGCTACAGCTCTACAACACACATGTGACGATGTAATAAGGCAAACGTGTGGTCTCAGAAAAAAACAGCCCTTCTTTTGTAACCATCTGTTTAGAGTTGTTTAAACCGATGCGGCGTCTCCGTAAGATATTTAGCGTCATTCCTCATTTCTCACCAGGCTGCTTGATGTTTCTGAGCGACAACTTAGATCTCACCAAGGTCTGTGTTTTGGTTGCAACGTAAACAAATCAACAGAGGACATATTTACCTTTTGGCTCAAAAATAAAAGGCGGAATACAAATGAATGAATGGAAATAGTAACAAACTCTCAACAGCTGTATAACATGTGTTGTTGTTTCCATTCTTTTATGACTGTGTTTTTATGTTATTTTTATGTATTATTACTCATGTGACTTATTTGTGAAGCATTTTATAACTCTGTATTGAGAAGTGCTACATAAATAAAGATAATATATTATCTGTGGCGGATATGTAAGAGTATTGGAGAGAAAAAAGTATTTTAGCTTTATATCACTTACATGTTCTTACCCTCCTTAAAACGTCTCTCACATTACTCTGGTCCTGCAGTCCTGTGCACATTGGAGCTCGGGTTATCAGATAAATAATGTCTCGTGTCAGGGGCTTTCCGTGTTGAACAGCTTTCTGTGTGAGGACAAGTGTAGCTGTTCAGATTTTCCCAACTGGACTCCTGACGGACACTTGCACAAACAGAAATGCAACACCTCTACATCAGATTCCTCATGGCTGAAGGAAGGAGCGCGAGCGGCAACGAGAGGGAGGGAAAAACAGACCGAGTGCGGCCACTAATACATATATACCCTGTGTGTGTGTGTGTATATAATGTTGGTACCTGTCTATTCAGAAGTTACACCACTTCAGTGCACTGATGAACATTTTGTTCTCACGCTGTTGAAAACACCGTCGACTAGCGATGAATATGACGCATCTGTCAACACTACTTTCAGACTCACTCTCCTGTGCGTATCAAAACTAAACTGGGTTCTAATTTTTTCTCTCACAGCCCAGAAGAGAAAGTCGACACAGATCACACTATATAATCTTTATATTGAAAGACAGCTGTACTAAATCCTTAATTGAATGTAGGAATCAAGCCACCATGAATCATCTTCTTTACAAGTTTAAGGCAACACACAGGAATGTGAAGTAATCCAATGGAGCTGTCTTATGTGCTCAGGCATAGCACAGGCACTTTTCTGCTTTTTCCAGTAATGTAAAATGACACTGAAACAGCAAAACCAATGTTTAACACTGACATGTGGAGGCTGAATATTGTTCTGTACATGAATTTTACATTGCAGGGTAGTCATAGTGACTCATCGAGCAACTCAGTTGCCTGCTGTTAGACACAAAACCTGTCAAGTGTTATTTTTCTTTTAATCCTTATATTCTTAAGCTTAATTTGCAGCTCCACTCAGTATCAAAATAATGTTCTATTTCCCAACCAATCAAAAAGTTATATGTGTCAGTAACATGTCATAAGCTAATTAGAATTTTAAAACCTGCAGCGGCACGACCACCTTTCTTTCCACCCTTCGATTTTTTTTAAATCATTTAGAAAAACTTTAATAACATTTTTGCATGACCTGTTTCACCCTTCAACAGGCCGTCTCTAGCTTGTTTGGGACTATGGACAAACGTCAGTGCTTTTACCTAAAACTTGGTCGGCAGCTCCACCCACATTTTGCAGGCTATTGGAAGGGGTTGAAGTCAGATGTAATACACTATGTCTACACAGAAACCATAGTTTAACTAACTACTCTGCTGTGTTTCTGTTGTAAAATATAATTCCAAAGAAATATGCTCTACATATACTTAAGGTTTACTGTTTTTTTTTGTTCAGGATGCGTTTTTATCTACAATTCTCAGAGAAAGAATTGTGATCACTAACTATGCAAATACCATTAGCCATTCTGTTTGAGGTTAATGTTATTTTATGTTTGATTACACGTTATAGCTCATAAAATAATAATTGTAGTTGATAAAAGTGTAACATTTTCATTATATATGTAACTATCATATTAATTAAGTCTTTTTGGAAGCATAATATTACAAAGTAATTAAGCAGTAGTTTAGGGAGTTATCAAAGAAAGGTAGGTTGTTTTTGTAACATTTGTTCAAACCGTTAAATCATTTTTTATGATGACTTTTATGAAGAAAATACATGTGACTGCATTTCCGGTGTGTTTTGATATTATAAACGTAGAAAAAAAGTGGGGTAAATACAAAGAGCTCTGAATAAATAGAATTGCTTGTATAAGAGCCATACATGCTGCAAACAAATTATCATACTGCACAAATTTGAAAAGCTGAAAGTCATCTGCAGTAATTGTCAGAGCAGAACTTCCTTCCTGAGCTGAACAGCGAGGGCTTGGACCTCCGCAGCAGCTGATAAGCCTTTGTGTGTGGAGTTAGTTATTTTTTGGGGGGAGTGGTACAACCCGGCTAAGAGACTTTATTGATTCAAATTAATTAATCCACTTAGAGAGGAAGAGGATTCTGTAGCTCTGCAGCGACTTAAATAGTCCGCACAAATTGAACTGTAAATTTGTTGTCTTTAATGATATTCCCAAGTAATTGAATTGCAGGAATGTTTCAAAATATGTGGCATTAGCATGCAAAAACCGTGTGTTTCAGCAATGGATAACGCAAATAAATTTGATATTAATTAATTCTGGATGCGGTTCAAGCCTATTTAGTGCGATTGTAATTACCATCTCTGCAGTGAAGTAAAATCATGTGGGTTTACTGAGGAAGAGCAGATAAAGCTAATACAAATTTACGTTTCAGATATTAGTAAATACTATACGGGAAAATGTATGTCAGAAGAGGCTGCGTTTAAGTACATGATTTTAATTCATGTAAGAATTATCATTATCATGTACTTCCGAGTTCTGTTCTGCACTGAAACTGAAAACCGGTATCTGAGCTGTTTTCAGTATATATTTTAAACTTTGGTATATATATATCCAGTGGATTTGGTCTGAAGGTAAAGTTGTAGGTGTCCCATATTGCCTCTGTTCCTCTTTTTCCTCCCTAATACTTTGTGACAGCCGTACCACAGCATCTTTGGCTAATCCCAACAGGAAAGCAAAGATTAGACATTTTGCACCTGCACAGACAATTTAACATGCACTCCATGACAACTGCCACAACCTATGCCAAAAACTAAACAAGAAAAAGTGAAAAACATAGGCATGAAAAAAAAAGATAAGTACGAAACTAATTATCCCAATCTAATTTACCGAGTGAAGTTGGTGGGATAATTGATGCAGCGTCGTTCCTCGCACATCTGTTTTCAGTGACATGTGCCACAGTGTGCGTATAAGCATCTCTGTGTGCGTGTGTGTGTGTGGTTTGGCATGCTACTGGAGACAGGTGAGAGTGCCTTCACACCTTCGCTGTGGATGTTTTTGTCACACACAAAAGCACACTACACACACAGAGAAGGGACACGCATGCATTACATAAAAAACATCATCATCCCCCATTGTGTTTATGAATTCAGCGTGCATGGCATACATTGTAGAACTTACACTATACTATTCAGTAATGGATGCAAATATTTGAATGCTAGAATACATGGATATATGCCATGTTTGTCACATTAAATCAGCTACTACATTTTTTGTGTTGTACAATTCTCAGCTTCTAACTGATGATAACTTGTGAAATTAATACAAATTGATATGACTTGTTTTCAGCTGCGTTTAAGTTGGGAAGCATATGATTTTGACAAAGGGTGGAGTCCCACATTATCTTCATTATTCTCATGGCTATAAAAAATAGAAGCCCAACAGAAAAAGATAATTTCCAGATCTACACAATGACTCTGCATCGCAAGCTATCAACATGCCTGCACTGTACCTTCAATCAAAAGACACCACTAGCATAACTTCAACTCATTATAGTCATAAAAACTATCCAGGTGTTACTTCCAAGCTTCCAAACTTCCATCAAATATTCACAAATAATAATTTTGTTCAGTGGAGAGCCATTCATTTCACCATAATGAAGCCGTAACCATTTCAAACAAAAATTTTACTCAGTAGAGTTGTACACCTCCACCAAGGCCCAACAGTCCCCTTATAAAACCACATTTAAATTCACCAGATCCTGATTTTCATTTTGATCAGAAACAAATTGCACACACTCATAAATATGTGTGTCCCCTGAGCACGGCAGATTTTTCATTAGGATCCATAAATTACTCTGAGAAATCAAGGCAAACGGGAAAGAAAACTCTATCTCAAATTGAAAAAGAAAGTGAAACAATGTGGATCCGCCTCCTGAACCGGGAGGTGGATCCAAATCATGGAAAATAGTGAATTAGTTTGTACATACTCCTGCTTATAAACAAACAAAGGCGCAGGAAAACATAGCCTTTATGGCAGAGGTGACTTCAGGTATGATTGCTGAGATTTGAGTGTGCATATAAAACCTAGTAAACATCATTAACTATTACGAGTATTGAACCATTTCAGGTAATCTCTATTGAGATGCTGCAGTTTTCCCAGTGTCCACCATATATTTTCCCAACGATGCTGAATCCCTGTTGACATCATGCCTTGAGAGCGGATGCAACAGGATGACCTTCCCTGCTCAGAAGCCGTATCCCCCCCCTTCCTTAGAAGGACCCTATGGTGAAGGGCTAATGAAATGCAACTCCTCTCCAGTTCCCCAGTGAGTGGAAGAGAATTTCTCTGATTGAAAACTTCCTGGAGGTGTCTTGCTTGGTTTGTGAAACGTTGTAATTACTGCTGGGGGTCTCCTCCTGCTCTATTTGCAGGGGGGCTGAGCAGCGTTTGCTGGCACTCCAGGGTTCTCCCTCAGTTCAGCACACTTAGGCCCTTCTAATTAGAGCCTCTGCCACGTCTCCGTGCCGCTGTCTCCGTGCGCAGCTGGGGACAACCCCCAAATCAAGCTGCAGCGCACAAACGGTTGCCGATGCTCAGCGAGCAACAACAGGCGACACCTTCAATGTGATGTGAACATTAGCTCCTTCTCTCTCTCTCTATCTCTCTCTCCCATTCATCCCCTCCCTTCTCCTCCTCTTCTCCTCCACCACCACCACCTCAGTCCTCTTTTCTCCATCCTTCTGTTTCTTCCCTGGCTTTGTTCTCCCTGTTCTCCTCACCAAGCGCAGGCACAGCAGCTACAAAGAGCCCCACATAGGAAGATGAGAGGGAGCAGAGAGTGAGGAGGGTTCAGATGCCGCACAGCGCTTGTGTGTTCCTGCGTGTGTTTGTGTTTCCGTGCGGTGCGAAACTCAGAGTGTGAGGCGGCAGGAGATCGCCAGGGTAGTGAGAGTCGGTAGTACACCCAGAGGCACTGAGAAAGAACAGAGAGAACACTTGCCCCCCCCCCTCATCAAGAGCAGTTGCTCAACCCCCGAGGTGAGGTGATGCAGGGATGGGGGGAGCAACGAAGGGCAGAGAGGTGCCAGGCAAAGCTACATTCATCTGCTTTTCTCTTTCACCTGCTCACCTTTACAGTCTCTTCAAACTCTCCCCCACCCGTTCTTTATACCCAGTGGGTTCATGGAGACTAGTGATGTAGTTTCTTTTTTTTTACTTCTTCTTGTCTCAGATAAAGTTGAGAAAACACCAGCTGCCGGTATACTTGCAAATCTATACGATACAAGCCGGGGTGCCAATATCCTGCGCAGGTGAAACTCCCATGGATGTGTGGATGCGGATGTGTGTCGGTGTGCATGTGTGTCTGCTGGGCTGCAGTTCAACACGCCCTCATCTCAGAGTGTCCATGATATTTGAGGGGATTTTAATCCTCCTCTAAACCATCCAGGAAGATGTTGTTCTACTCTGAGCTTCAGTGTTCTGCTTGTATGTTCCTGTGCATGTGTGTGTGTGTGTGTGTGTGTGTGTGTGTGTGTGTGTGTGTATGTCTGTGTGTGTGTGTGTGTTTGCTTGCATCTAATGAGTTAGTGTTTGTTTTGATCAAGAGGGAGGGGTGCATAAACAGCGATGGGAAAAGCAGTCTTTGAGTCATATACAATGAGAGATGAAACACTGTGCAACATAGTGCATGATGTGCCCTCTGGGACTCATTCACACATACACACACACATATTGAACACAGACAAACACACATATAGGCTGAGCGTACTAGCATCTTAATCAATTGGGAAAAAACAACACAAACCAAAGCGCAGCCACGTTTTTGATCAAAAAATGCATATGTATGCATTTGCATTTTTCATCTCTCCTATACAGTGTATACTTGCATTAGAAGAAACTGAGAGCAAGGCGACCTCGTTGTCACCCGACATTATGATCCTGCACCTGTGCAGTTGAGGGAAGTGACCATATAAACCAAGATCTCTCTCACTTCTGCTCTGGCTTTCCTTCCATCTCGTGTTTGAGAACACACACCTGCAGCCAACCACCAACCACGTGCCACCCGTCACTGATCCGCCGGCTCCCTCTGATTTACAGCTTGGTGTCTGGTGAGTAGCCGAAGAATTCTGGCTGCCTTGACACTGAACACCTCTTCACCCTAGACGGTACATCAAAAGGACGGCAACAAATGGCTTCGGCTGTCCAACTTAACAACCATCAATGTGTGACTAAGATGTCAGGGAAACTGAGAAATACTTCATACGCCTGGTGTAGTATAGAGATATTTTTGCATGGATTCTCACTTTTAATTTGAAGTGGGATAAGATTTAACAAAAGGCCTGATTTATACCAGGAACACAGTGATTATGTACATTTTCCAGCATTACTATATAAATAGCATTTTATCATTATCAGTACATTAGAATAATTAGTATCACAGTGTTCATATGTGATTTATTGTGTCATTTAAATGTTACTGAATTCAAAATGTATTATATCTGAAGTGTGGGTATAAAAGCTGAAGAATTAATAGAGGAGTGAATAATAATAATATTTTTGGCCAAACACAACTCAGAGAACTCTACACTACATGCAGCTTGGACTCCTCTCCCTCATGATTTCACCAGTAGCCGAACTCTGTCATTAACACTGTCAAGTGAGCAACTCTTAAAACTGAGTGTGTCTCGCTTTTTCCCCTCCACGGCGCGGGCCGTGCGGATGGAGTTGTCATCACTTTAGTCCTCGCCCTTGTTTTAACACATCTCCAGGGATCGCTGCTTTCTTGAGCAGACATTTACATTCACCGTTTTTACACCGATTTTTTTTCTCTCTCCTCTTTAAACTTCTTTCTTGGCAGGTTGACCTGTCGAGAGGAAGCCCACGGTGCCTCACAGCCAGTTGAGCTGCGTTCAAAAGCTGTTAGAGCTGCTCAGCAAACGCCTCATCTGGTTTCAGCCTCTGGGGAGCTCAGAATCCTCCAGAGAGCGTCTTTCCCATCCATGGCAAACTTGAGATTATGAATTATAATAACAAGAAATTGATTAAAAACACAGGAATTTATTAAAAAAGAAAACGATAAGTCAATAAAATCATGTAAGAGAGGTCAGAGTAGATCTTTTGACATTAACATAATTTGTTTCACTTCATTCTTGTTGTCACAAAGCTGAACTTTATGCTTTCTATGAAAAATAAATGAATGTTTAATGGACATGTGTGGACGTCCAGGATGAGGCAGGACAGCTCTGATATTTAAAACCAGTATTAAGAAGATTGTGATAGTTGTTTATAAAACAAAACGCTGTCATGGTCTATTCACTTGTCCTCGAAAGCAAAGACATTTGCAAGCAAGCGACCATATGAGTATAACCTTAAACATGAAAAAAAAGCACACACATTGTGTGCAACCTATCCACATCGATACGCAAGCATAAATTTCCATGCAGCTGTCTGAGCAGAAATGCAAAATACATCCATGTGCAAACACGTGCTGCATTAAACAAAACATTATGTGTTTTCTTTCTGTGCATGCGAGACAGAAAGTGAGAGAGTAAGAGCGCGGCAGACAAAGAGAGAGCCGCACGGCGAGAGTGATATAACTGAGAAAGCAAGAGGACGTGGGAGGCGAGAGGGTGGGTGAGGGGTGACAGGGGTGCTCGTCTAAACTCGTTTTGAAAATCAGAACTTCTTTTCTAAAGTCAGCATTTCAAATTCGAGCGTGTCCCCTCTCATTTAATGCATCATTTTGCGAAGTGATAAATTTGTGAATTAGACATACATCCTTTTTGCTTTTAAGATACTGGGCCTCATAAGGGGAGGGAGCAGTGTGGAGGATTTAAGAGCGTTTCGCCGTGTCAAACATTAAAACCCACAGGGAGAGCATCAGCACAATTAGACTGGGGTGAAGGAAAGAGGGAGAGAGAAAAAAAAATCCACAGACAAAATCAGGATCTTAAGAGCAGCGGCGTTATTCGTCTGTACAGTAACGTGGTTATCTGTCGCGGGTGATCCTTTTAAACGCTTCGTTTGCAGGGATAAAAGCAGAGCGGAGGAAATAAACTTAGTTCTGCCTCCAATCTGTAAATCCTTGGTGGTCATGGAAGATGATCCCAATTTGCTTCTGAGCAGCACTGTCAGATCTCACAATAATAAATAATTTAAGACTTTAAGCGGCAATTATGCTCGATAAATGTGGAAAGCCTGTAGACCACTGCTTGCCTTAGCCAGACGGCGATGAGGTTCCTGCAAAAACACACCAGTCGCTACTTATGTCATAACCAATAAATCACGCAGAAAGGCTAATGAAAAATATTCAAGTTAATATCAATAACATTCCTGCCAGATGAAAATCTTTAAGTTAACATATTAATATGTAATTCAACAGTTCGACAAACTTCACATTTTCTTATTCAGCTGTAAAATGTGGTAAATTGTTCTTAAACTGAGCCATTTTACTCTGGAGACCAGTTTATTGGGAATAATGAACAAAATGGAAAAAAAGAAATCAGAAAGAAAAAAAATACTTTCCAAATTGAGCTCTCCATCCACAACTACTTCATATGATGACTGAAAGAAATATTTATCTGATTCACTAAGATTGGATAACAATCCTTTTAAACCCATTGCCAGTGGGAATTATAGAAATCTCTCTTAAGCAGCACACAAAAGCAAAAAAATTTTTTTCATATAAACATTTACTTTTGTCATAATACTATGACTATGTGTGATGTTTGTCCATGGTAATAATTTGAATGTGAGCAGGTCAGTCACTTTATATTTGACATAAAGTTGATCTTCTCCTGGGTACAGTGGACTTTTCCTGTTCTTCTTTTCTCATCTCATCACCTTTATCTTACCCTCTTTTTCCTGTTCCCTCCTCTCATCTCTTCCTTTCTCAAAGATTAATTTTATTTGGTCTTTTCGATTCCATATGTGTCCGAGAAAAAAGTTAAAACAGGGTCAATACGTCTGTGGTTGCGTTTGACACCTGTTCACAAAACGTTCAAACAAAAGCAATTTCCCTGATAATTCCTGTCTGACACTGGATGGATGGAATTGGATAGATGGCAAGTTACTTCACACAAGAGAAACTTGCCAGTGTTGAATGTATTATACAGGTGCTATATGAGACAAGGGAATAAAGGCTTGTTAAATTCTCCAAGTACCTGGTTTCTACTGATTTAGCAACATTAGAATAATCGAAGAATCATCATGTTGGGTAAAGTTTTGTAGTGACGTCAAGATCCTTCACTTCATAAACACACAACAAATGATGCTGGTAATTGAATGAGAGACAGTTTTCTTGGCATTTCACAAAATCTTTGCACTACTTTAAACACCCAGACCTCTGGGATCTTTGTAGGTACGGCCATGTTAACACCCTCCAGGCCCTGATCTGCTATGCGTATAAACTGTATACTCAATATAATTATAGAGCACAAAAGGTCAAGACAGATATGTAAAAACATATTTTCAATTAGACTGTAACAGTTATATTTCCTTTTTCCTTCAAGCAATAACAGGAGAGAGAAAAACAAACTGTGTCCCTGTTCGGTGGTGACTTGGCAGCTCGTCCGTTCTCGTCACATGTGTGTTTAACACATCTGCCAAGTGTTTCAACAGCATCATTCTCACAACAACACCAGGGGGCTGGGCAACAGATAAAGACCAAAATGTGAATGATATAATTCAGTCAGTAAATTGTCGTACCTGATACTATTAAAGGAGGAACCATCAGACATCTGCATGACCTTTGCCAGGGCCAGGATCAGCTGTATCCTCATTTCCAACTGTTGTCGGTGGACAAAAATAATGAAACACTTATGTCTTAGATTCGAACCTGGCCCTTGCCTCTCAAATAAAAAATCTATTTTACTGTCTCAGAGATATTACCTGCCTCTATTTTCAAAGGAAGACAGAGAGGCTTGCAGAAGATTATGTTTCTAGCAGACTTGACGTTCTCAAGTCTCCTGCAGAAATCTATAAAACATTCAGATGTTTCAAAATGCAGGAGCTTGTCTTCTTACCAAACACGGTGAGCTCATTACTCGACTTTTAAAGGCTCATCAGGGAGCATTTTCTAGACCTAAGATCCAGAGACTTCATATTAAAACCATCAGGAGCCATCTCTGTAATAACAGGAGATCAGAACACCTGTTCCAAAATATAAACTACACACTTCACCTACAATTTCAATCTTATTAAAATTTTGGATTTTTAAATTATTTAATTTCATGTTTTCAAATTGTCATGAAAATAGAGTTACATGGTTTTTGTGATAATGATTTAACATGTAGATTAAATCACAGTCGACATGTAGATGCTCATGTGCAAACTGATGTCACGCACCTCACACTTGATAAATCAAACTAAGTTGTTTGCTCTCCTGTGTATTCACAGTTCTACCTTCTGTGTGGGAACACAGCATTGGTGGTTCATAAAAACAAACCAGAACAGTGTTGAACAAAGTTCTGAGTACCGACAATGACTCCCTGAAAGCCTGAAACGTGTAATTTCAGATCATGTCACTCCCAGTCTGGGTTTTAACCAGTGAACCAGTGAATCAGTCAAACAACCAAGTAAACAATAAGTAGAAACAGCCTGAGCCAAGGGATGCTGGGAGATAGGGCTGTCTGGTTTCAGAGGGCTGTGCTTAGGTTTGATTTCTCTCTCTGTGGTGTGGTTTGTTCTCTCATGAGCTGTCTGCCTCTTTCTGAAGCCCCATGTTTGCCTTTTGTTTCTGCCAAGAGATATGCCAAATCATCAAGTCTCCCCCAGCTTCCACTGCAGCTTAGGTGAGACACTAAATGTAGAACAATAATTACACAATTCAACAATAAAGGATGGGAAATTACTCCACTGCTCGACATGTTTGTACTTTTTTTTTACAATGTAATGTCATTCAATTAATCTTTTTATAAACGTGATTTGAAGTAAACCTCCCCCTAAATCATCATTAGTTCTGTTGCTCGAAAGGAAATATTGCCAACACAGCATTCGCATTTATTACTGACTGGGAGCTCTTAATTCCAAGATGTGAGTTGTGAGGTCTGTTAAACAACATGCTCATTTTCATTTTTAGGCTGGCAGAGGCTGCACCGGGGAAACAAAGCCAGGGAGCGCCAGAAACTGAGAGAGAGAAATACTCAGAGAGAAAAAAAAAGAGGCTACACAGTTTTAGATTTTAGCACCGCCGACTATTTACCTAGAAGAGTCACTGTGTCCATTCGGTTTAGATGGAATCCTGTTGGTGAATACCTGCATTGAGCAGCCGGAGCAGAGGCGAGGCTGTGCAGGCCACGGACAGGCAGGAGCCACTGGTCACCACAGGTTTGAACACGATGCCCTCATGCTGTTTGCTCCGCTGCCACCTCCTCTCCTGCACGGCCACCGCTGTGTTTGCTCATGCGTGGATATGAAATTGCAGCAAATATGATGTGATGTGCGGAACTGAGTGCCGTCTTGCAGGGAATCGAGACGCATGTTTATTTTATTTTAGCAAAGTTATTCTGATGTGTGTGTGTTTGTCTAACTCCTGACAATCCTGGTACGAATGATGTGTGTCCATCAATAATTAATCATTGGAGGTTTAAGGGTAATATGAGTATTTACCTGAATTTGATTTTGTACAATTTTAAAATCACATGCTTCACAATATATTTATATATTATAATTTTAACTCTTGGTTTTCTATGTTTTTGGATTCAAATAAATAATCAAACTTTTACATTTAATATATTTGTAAATCCTGAAAAATGGCATCCCCATGAAGAGCAGTCTCACCAACATACTCCCACCACCAGGACAGTTGGAATGTTTCCCTCACAGACATAAAGATGAATGTAATTCCATTGTCTAAATAAATAACTCACACATTTTAATTGTTGCTATTGAACAATGACTATATTAGTTGCTGGAGTTGCAGCAGTATCTTGTGCGAAAGGCCGTCGCAAATGAGTATTTCTGGATTCCATGGATGTGGCCACCTGGGAACCAGGAGTTCGGAGGCATGAGGAGAAGACTAGAGGGCAGGGGGTTGAAAAAGAGACGCTTTCCATTTGTTTTCACAAGCTTTAGTAAGGGAGGGATTCTACAGCGACAACTGGAGAAATCAAATGGCATAGTGACACTACGCTCTGTTGACAAAATCTTTTAAAGTTAACAGGCCATATAATTCGTCCACTAAAATATTAGCTCCTTTCCCACAGGCTTGAGTTAGTCATGGGGAGCTGGAAGGGCTGTTTTCTGTGGTGTGTCGTGGTGGGGCCTGAAATAAGCTTATTATCAAATTTGACTCTGAAACTGCCTCATTTCTTGGATTCGTGAAATGCCCCGTCTCTTCTGTGAGGGCGGCTGGTAATGCTGAGTGGCAGGTACTCCAGAACAGTGCCAGAGTCCGGTCTGTCGCCAAGGTGATGACGTTATGGCAACCAGCTGTCAAACGGCTGGATAACCGCCGCCGTCGACAAAGACAGTCAGCAGAACCAGATGCTGCTACAGCGTTTCCACCAATTAGGAGTCAGGAGCCGGTTGCCGTTTGGAGGAGGAGGAGGAGACCAACAGTGAAAGGAGGAACAGAAGCATCACTGTCAGACACACGGGCTACGACCACTGAGGAACAACAGAGCCGGAGGAGAAGAAAAATGAGAGGAAAGAAAGAGAATAACACAGAAAGGGAAAGGGGACGGTTACTCATCGTTATTAATTCATTAGGAAACTTCAACTTGTTTTCCGTGAAAGAAAGTGAAAAAAGGGAAGAAAAAAACCATTGGAAAAAAGGAAAAAAATAGATAGACAAAGTTGAATCTGCCACATGATAGATAGATGATAGATAGATAGGTTGATCTGAGTCATGGTTTAGTATGGGAGGAAAGAAAAGGAGGAGATTTGTAGTTTGTTTTTTACACAGCATTGTTACGGCAGCATAAATGTCCTCTGAACATGAAGAGCCCTGTTGTCTAGTCAAACATGTTCTGAATGGAGAGTAATTTCATGTCCTTGTGTAAAAGTACACCCTATTGTTTGAGAATTAAGCACAGTGTATAGGCCTGTAATTATACCTCCACAATAGCGGGTTTTCAGAAAAGAGCTGGAAATAGCATTGGAGGGTTCCGGTCTGAGCTTTGAACTGCACAGCTCCTAACAGGCTGACAGCCTGTAAAGCGGCAGACAGCAGAGAATAGAATCAGACACTGCTATCAGTTTACTGCCTGCGGATTGGAGGGGGCCACCGCTATTGTCCGGCAACTTCCTGATTTGCACTGCGGTACACAGTTTATAAATGGTGGTGTGGGACCGTCATGTAAAGAACGTTTAGATGCGAGAACCTTAGGAAGAGAAAAGTGAAAGTGATAACAGGGGACTGAGGAGGAGACAAAGCGAGAGGCAGAAACAAGTAGAGAGTCCAAGTCAGGCTTGCTGTCAGGCCCAATCCATCGCTGTTTTGTATCCTGAAATAACATCATGCTTTTACCCCAATTTCATAAGTGAGCCACCTGGCATGGTGCCTAACTACCCAGCAAATAGAGGATATAATATCATTATATCATATACAATACAGGGAAATCCCAGTGGTGAGAACGCCTGCATGAGCAGCTGCCTGATAGAACAGTCAGCGTGCACACGTTTCTGTGTGTGTATGTGTGCATATGCTGTATAAAAAGCGTGGGGAGAGGTGTTCAGTAGTTGTGCACGTTTGTGTCTATGTGGTGAGTGTGATGTGTGAGTTTGTGTGTGTGTGTGAGTCGTCATTGACTTTGGCTTTATAGCAAGCTCCCGGGCAGTGCTTTACCTGGGACCTAATCAGTCAGTGAGCCTCACTACCTCCCGGGACCTCCCAGCTGGAGGGGTATGTGTGAGTGTGTGAGTGTGTGTTTGAGTGTGGTTGTGTGAGAGAGAGAGAGAGAGAGAGAGAGTATGAGTGTGCATGAGAGAGAGTGAGAGGGAGAACAAGAGTCTAAAGGGGGGCTGTAGACGGCTGTGCTGAACAGAACGGCCTTCTGGGAGCCAGTTCAACCCCTCCTTTCAGTTTCAGTGCCCACGGCTCTCTCTGACTGGCCAGTCAAGGTGATCTTCCGTTTTGCAACACACGCCTCCACAGGTACACACACATACATGCACACCCAGACACAGACAATGGTGTTGTGGTGAAGTGTCACTGCATCATACGGACAGATTAAAATGTAACTGTTACACGGATGCATAAGAGGTAAATCTAAGTGTCATGCAGTGCTCATTCACACCCACACATACCACACACGCCCAAACAGTATAAAATTGCTGAATGGTGGCAAATAAGGTCATTCAATTTCTTTCCATAGGCAAATCTGGTTTGCGCCCCCACATTTTGGGGGGAAATGACCTGCACAAATTAATCAGCCATCAGTGTAGCTCGTAAATGCTTCTGACAGTATTTACAGGACATGGCAGCCTTTGTCTGGAGCTTGGAGCGCTGACTGTGGCCAGGCGGCGGTCTCGCTCGATGAGGAGAGGCTGGACGTCAGCCACGCCGAGCTCCAAGAGCCCCCTGGGCCTCCGTCCCTAGAGTGAGCACGGGGTCCAGGGTGAAACCGCGCACCAGTCAACTGCCAGTCCACAAGCCTCTGAACGGCCAACCTCCACCTGGAGAATCACTTTACACAGAGAAAAAAGAGGCGACAAGATGGAGAGAAGGAGACCAGTGGGAAGAAGGATGGTGAGGCGAGGAGGAAACATAGCAGGTTGCCATGACGAGCGAGCGGGGGAATAAAACACAAACAGAGGCGGGTGGCACAGGGGTTGTCAGCGGTGAGAGCAGTGACAGCTTTCCTGGTGTGCCTGGCACCCTCTGATGCCGAGGTCTGGTGGACAGAGAAACTCAGACTCCTCTTCTGTCCGCTCCTCCTTTTACAGTGTTCAATGAGGTCCTACATCATTCTGCCTTTTCCTTTTGTTTTCATTGAAACTCAAGCCCCTCATGCTCCTTTCTAATATACTGTAAACTGTGTCGTAGGGTTATGTACCTTTCCCGACTTATCCTCCATAGTCATGGTCGACTGGTTGTGACAGGAAGACCACCTGTGGCCAGGCAGACTGTGACCTAAATGGAGCTTATGGCAGGTCAGTTGCAGCATGTGTGTGTGTTTATTTTTGTGTGTATGTATGTATGTGTGTATGTGCGTTCTGGGGGAGGGGTGTGATTTTGTCTGTGAGTTTGTGTGCAGTCTATATTGTTTCAAAGCACGCTGTATGTTTGCATGTGTAATGAGTGTATATGTTTATTATTTTTTTCCATCAAATCTGTTCTATCAGCTCACAGATGGGCCTGCGGGATAATGTTGGAAAGACAATAACTGCAGAGGACAAGCCGATACACTGTGGAGGACCTGGCAGAGAAGAGCTGGATATTTGTAATGGGGGAGAAAAAAAAAGATGATATAAGATTTATTGAACCAACACAGCAGAGCAAATGAACAACAAATGGACGGGACTCTGTGAAGGATAAAATAACACAGTGGAGAGGAGACGTCCACAAGCACCAGTAAAAGCAGTCCTGTATCGATCTGGAGCGTTGAGCCTGCCAGCTAGGGCTACCTTCCTCTTTCCAGGAAGAATATGCACTACAGGATAGACCTTCGGGCATCTTATTGTACCCTGTATGGTGTTTGTGTTCTGTGTGTGTGGGTTTGTGTGTGTGTATACACAAATTACAGAATGTGTGCATATATTGCCCCCAGTCTTTGATCCTAGAATTCACGGAAAGTCAGTAGGTCTCTTAATTTACATATGACTCAAAGGACGGATCCATACCGTTTATAATAACAACATAATAGAAGTCACTTGCGAGCATTTTGTCCATACTGAATATCCATCACTGAGCAGGCCTGCACAGTATTGGTTGACACAGTGTAATCGTGATTGCATATGAATTAAGTGGAAGTGGGTTGAAATGTCACAGTACATAGTGACTCAGTTAACCACCTGGAATATATGACACCACGTCTCCTCTGGTGAAGACAGGACATCCCTGGCACGGGGGAACTGGGTCAAGGCTGAAATATTCATGTGTAGACTCTGTCTCTCACACACACACACACGCACACACACACACACACACAGAGCTGCCAGCCTGTTGCTGGGGTGCAGAGCAGAGTTGGGTCAGCTTCCTGTTTTTGTGCATGTATGTGCGTGTGTATGTGCGTGTGTGTGTAATTTGATCTTGTCAGGAGATCAGGTGACAGGCAATAAATGGCTGAACTAACATATCAATTTTCAAGCTTGGTCACAAACTCTGCCCAGAAGATGTCCGATGTGCCAGTTCAGGTCCGTTTACTCTCATGAGCAGAAATATTATCATTAAACATCAGATGTTACTATTAAACTCACTCCTGTGGTTTTACTATTTTGAAATATTAAACTGGAGGGTTATACATGTCAAAACATTAATAACACTATGAAACATTATCTTCACTACTGCCGTCCCCCTCAATAATAAGTTCCATGCCGTTCAACAGAAGTGATTCTCTTTCTGTGGACCTTGATTTTCTGCTGCTGCATTGAGACCCTCTGTTTGAACCATGCCTCTTAAATAAAGTGAACTCTTTGTAACATGCATGAAGACATGTCCCTATTCCAGTGTCACCGCCTGGGTGAATGACGCCATGTCTCAGAAAAACACAATGACGGACTATAACGTACAATTTAAAGGCAATTCCAAGGGCGGGGGTACACCGACAAATGGTTAAATATGAGGACATTTGTTTTTTTCTTTGTTACACACTATTATAGTAAGTATAATACAAATATAGGGAATTTAAACTTCTTTAAATTAAAGAAAAGTTGGGGATACCTTTCAAAAGAAACTTATGCACCCTTAATGTAGCACCTGAAATATATTAAATTGATTCTGTCGTCTCCAACACTATTAGAACGCTTTTTTAATGTTGTCCAAAATTGTAAATTTAAATTTTCTTGATAAAAGACTAAATCAATCTCTTCAAGGTCTGTTCAGTGGTTGTTTTGGAGATCATATCCTATTTGCCAAGTTGTTATTGTATTAAAAATGATATATATCCTTTATATTCCTATTTCTTATAGTAAAACTTTTACAACATTATAAATATTTGACTTTCCTAATTGTAATTAGGTCACCTCTCATTGTTCGGTGCTAAAAACAGTATGTTTGTTGATACTATCGCAGTTGTCGATGGGACTATAAAAAGAAAGTGGGTTTGCAACAAAGTTTGAATCAACACCTTCTACTGTACCAACATATCCTTACATTATGCAGTAAGATTTTTAAACATCTTGTTGTTTCACCTCGCCTGGTGTTCACTATGTTCGACACTGTAAACAGATGTTACTGCTATACAGGAATAAAGTTTGTGCTTCCCAAACGCCACAGTGGAACAGAAAGAATCAGACTCAGCACTGTTCCTACCCCTGCTTTACACCCGACATGCACACATGCCACACACACTCGCGCACACCGACAAACACACAAACACACACAGAGTGAACCGAGAACACAGCCCCGGCACAGCGGCACAAACAAACACACTAAAAATACAAACTACGCATATCCAAACACTCTCACTCCTTAATGAGCTAGCACTTTTAAGAAAAGACTCCGCCACAACTCTATACCACACACTGATACCTTGAGGAGAACTCGCGATCGGAAGAGACGAACAGAAGAAAAGAAGCACTCTGGGATATGAAAGAGGGAGAGAAAAAGAGGAGGTGAGAGGAGAAATCAAAAAGCGCCTGGAGAGAGGGAGGAGAGCAGGAAGAGGAAAGTGTTGCACCTCGCTCCTCATATCTCTAAGGAAGATGATAGAGGGGATGAGGAAGAGGGGGGAAAAGGAGCTGGAGAGGAGGGTGGATGGGGGTGGCAGTGTTGGTGGAGGAGGGGGTGGTACGCTGTCGCTCTTGGCAAACAAGCGGGTGAGTAAATAGACTCATGGGCTTTAAGGGTTGGTGAAGATAGGTGAGGCAAGAGGGGGGGAGGTTCACAGATGCCGTTGTGCTGGGAGAAGCTCAGCTGTTCGGGCTCCATCTAGAGACCCAGGCCCTATATGTTGATGAGACCAGCGTATCTGTCTCGTTTACACACATCGCCTGGCCCTCATATCCCCCCCCCCACCCTCCTTTGCACTCCTGCATCGCTCTCCCATCAGCACTTCCCCCTGCTGTTTTCAAAGATCCCTAACAACCATCCTCACCATCCTCCTACCCTCTCTCACCCACTGCCGTCCTCCCCAGCGCTGCAGGCCCTTAACCTAGCTCTCATCTCCCTATCCCTTAAACCCTCCCCCTCTTCCCCAGCCTCCTCCACCCTCTCCTCTCTCTCTCTCTCTGTGTCTCTCTCTCCCCCTCACTCATTCCCCTCCTCCTCCCCCTCCGCCGATCATATCCCTTGGGTCTTTGCACTGCTGCTCGGCTGATGAGGGGGAGGATATCGCTGCTAGTGCTTTGATCCTATGAAAGCTGATATCCAGAACAGAGCTGCGGATCTCGCCACTGGGCACCCTGGCATTTGAACGACATGGCTCTGTGTAAAGTCTTAGCGAGAAGGCCATTCCCCTATAGCCCGCCAGCTGGGAACGTTAAGTCTAGACAGGTGGAGTTGGCTGGCTGAAGCCAAACATATACCTGAGAGGTTGTGTGGAGAGCACAACAAAGTAACCTGGGCAACAGGCAATCAGTTGGTATCGAACCACTTCTGCAGAACCTGTAAATGCAGGAGTGGAAGGGTGATGCCATGCACTTACTAGAATGCATTAATATTGCATGTAATATTTAAAAAAGCTTGAAGTTATCTGTGATGAAGTTTTTCTTCTCCAACTCACATAATAAAATGTTCTCCAAAATCTCCCATAACATTCCAACACTTCAAAAGTTATCATCACTGACCACAGCAATGAATGTACAATAAAATACAGAGAAGCAGTATATTTAATAGAATCACTGCCGTGGGAGGTTATGTAAACAGACAACCGGGTGATATATAATTACCATCCCTGCAAGTAGCAGTTAAGCATGATTGAAGAACAAAAGCTAAAGAAAAGCCACAGTGGGATCACAACCACTGTTCACTAACTATGCAACTGTCTAACTCCAGGGCATCGTATAGACATTCAAGACCGGCAGGGTGTGCGTAAACAACCCCGCTTTCTTTTTCTGTTTTATGTTTGCCTAATCTAATTATAGGGGGGGGCCATTTTCTTTGTTGTAGTTTAAGTTGATTTTATGACCGTTTGATTTCTTCTGCGGATTGGGCATCCGCTTCCACCCTAAACTTCTCCAAACGCTGCAGAGTGCTGATCAGGCAGCTCGGGATGCGATGTTAACCGAGGAATGTGCAGGCTGCTTAATTACAGAAAGCCCTGTGAAGCACAGTCCGCCCAGCTCACCCGAGAAAGCAGTTGCTTTTGCACCATTCGATACCAAATGAGCAATTTTCTTTTTTGCTATTTTGTTTTACAAGCACGACCAAAAGAAAGTACTGGAAATGGTTGCTCACCACAGCAAAGATAAAATATTAAACTGCCCTGTAGAGTAAGGGAAAGGAAACTAGAAATAATTTGTCTAGGGAAGTTTTGTTAAAATGGAATATGCTCAAGAAGAAACCATGGTGGCAAATTTTGGAGCAGGACACAGACAATATCTATTTAATTTACTCAAATTCGCATGTGGGAGACACTGAACTAAAATAAACTTTAGTAGAATGACATACAATAATTATATATTAAAAGAGTGTAATGGAAAATATTCAGCTTTCCTCAGACTTCTGTAAGTGTCTAGCTGGTTACATCAAAGCAATTGTGAAGAAAATAAACAATTAGCCATGGACTGGGACTATGTTCATAAATAATGGATTTCTTTTTTCTCTTAGAAAATAAGTTCTGCAATGAGTAACCTTATATAGATCTGAAAGTTTCACGCTGCGAATTGACACACAAGATATTAGCCTTTCCCCCACAGGCCACCATAAGGGGAGAATAAAAGAATGCCAATGACATTTGTGAATAACCAAACATACAGTGAAAACTTGGGAGCAAGTTGTTTTGTAGACTTGGAAGTTGTGATATAATTGAGGGAAGGAGAAAACTGCTAATACAAAGGGAAAGAAAGGGGAATAAAAAGGAAAATGTATTCTTATTTCTTATTAAAAGCTCTTTGTTTTGTGTTTGCAAGGTTTTTTTCTCTCTCTGCTGCTCTGAGTTTCAGGAAGACTCTTGTCTTCATTCCAGGATACATCAAGGCGGTACTTCAATAATGAACTTTCAAATAAAGTCCAACCCCCCACTTATAAGTGAAAATGCACACGCACACACACACACACACACACACACACACACACACCTCTGAGTTACATTTACAGCAGGTTGCTACAGTGCTCAGTGGGGGAAGGGGAAAGAATGCTAAATGAAAAAAGTTTCCCGGCTGTCCATCACTGAGCTATCAGAGTGTTATCTGTGCCAGACGCCCACCATCCTCAGCAGCGATATGGAGACAGCATCCAGGACCTCAGGACGCCGCGGGAAACACAGCAGGACACCGAGAGAGGTGTGACAACGTCAGTGGATACAGCAGGCGGAGAACACTGAGCATACATGTGTGTGCGCACAAGCACTCACACACACGTACACTCACAGAACGCACATGGTCACACAAAGGATACACAGGCATATATTCAGGCACACATACAGACAAGCTCCAAAGGAAGACACAAAGACTGACACCATCTGATATTTCAAAACTGTCAAACCCACACAAAACAGACACCAGGAATACTGATATCTGTGAGGCCTTATCATATATTGTCATTAATTAAAGTTCCTCGAAAGAACAATACTTAAAACTCCTGCTTATCAAAGCTGAAATGTATATATTTGTTCAACCACCTACCATAAAGTAAATACTCTCGTAATAAAACGGAAAGTGAATGGGGTTAATTTGACTTTCATAACATGTGATGAAAATGACTTATAGAATTATAATTTAAAATCTGACAGTATGTTAAAAAAAAAGTACACAAAGCTAAAACGAGGGACGACAGAGAGAAATGACAGGGAGCGACTTGTTTGAGCCATGCATGTCCTGCCAGTATCACACCACAAGAAGAGGAGGAAAACAGACACACCGAGTCCAAAAATCACTTGGAAAAGAAACAGCCACTGCATGTTGTTCAATATTTGGAAGACTTGGTGACTGTCTGCTCAAATATTGCCCCGTGGCTGTTGGGCTTGAGCGAGGAACAGGGTGGCAGTGAAACTGACAGTGAGATCTCTGTCAGTAGCCAACACTCTGTTTATCCGTCTGTCTGTCTGTCTGTTTATCTGACTGTCAAATTATCCCTCTCAGCAAACAGCTCGCCATGAGTTGAATGTAAATAACACGGTGGATGTCGGTCACGTGGGCCAGCTGGTCGGGCTCCGCTCTGGACAGCTCAGCCGGCACACTCGCCACATTCAAAGGGGACACGCTTGGTTAAAGTTGAAGTGGTGAACTGGTTTTGTGAGCAAACTCTGGGCTATTTTGGTGACGTGGTTGCAGAATTTGTTGTTTGAATTGCATATTAGGGGGTTAAATTAACATTGTGCATAAATTATGCTACAACTAAATTATATATATGCAAATACAGTAGGCTATAACAAGCCTAACATGCACAATGATGAGGAATGACTATACACTCTCCAAACTCGTGGTGTCAGTGTGTGTGTGTGTTTTCTTTCCTCAACGCTTGGTCTCACCTGAACATTACAGTCCTGTTCGCCTGCCATTTTCCCTCCAGCCACAGTGTATATACAGCAAACTACACAGGTCGCCCCTGTGAGTGACAGAAGCTTTCATTAAAAATCAGATCATCCCGGATGAAAATATCCTCTGTTGAAAATCCGGATTCCACGCGGATTAAACAGCAAACATACAGCAAGCCGACATAAACAGAGACGTATCAGTACATTGATTCATCCTTGTCAAAATGATCTCCCTTTACATTTAAAAAAAACCCTACACTGATGTCTCTCTTCTTCAGCATTTGAGATAAGTGGTTTCAATACACAGTGTGCCAGAATCCATTATGAATGCCTCTGCAAATGATTGACATGGATTTAAAGCCCAGGTCACATTTAAAAGAACTTTTGAAAAAATGTGTAAACAGAGATACATTTTTTTTGCACTTGAAGAATTAAAAATGCAGCCAAACGTGTGAGTATTGAGCAGAAATCTCACTTTATTTTAACTTTTGGAGCAGTTGCTAAGGTGTTTTCATTGTATATCGACCAAATGTGCCCGTGTGTTACTCGCTGCCGTTAGGTCTGGTCGCTGTTTGTCTTACTCGCTGCCCCAAGCGTGTTCAGGCAGAAATACACAAGCAGGAGGTTCTGACATGTGTAAACAGACACCATTGGTACTTCCCCAACTCATTTTGTCCCAAATCGCTTAATAAGCCAAAAGGAGTTTCCATCCATGGCAGCTGTCAACCTCTCAGTTTGATTTGGTGCATCAGCCAAACCGCTCGAGGTCCGGACATACACCACACGGTAGAAAGGAAATATTGTGTCATTTAGCGTGCCAATGATTTAATTAATGAAGTTGCTCTTTTAAAGCTTAAATACATTAAAAAAAGTGTTTCAAATGCAGATTGAGAGTATAGCGTAAATGAATTCAGTCGACGACCAATATCCAACCGAGAAGATAATTGAGACGGCGCTGGTGGAAAACTCTCTGTAATATCAATGAACAATAACTTCCTGAATTGTGATTTGAACAGCACAAAGAGCGTCTTTGTGTATGTAAAATATGGTACTATAATACACTTGTCACAGTGACAAAAGACCAAAGTCAGCACTCGAACAGAAGGGGAAACTCAAGTCCACATTTCTCTGTAGATTTCTATGCAAATCGCAGAAGATGACACATTCTCCTCAGTTTGGCATTATCGACTCTCGAAGGAACGTTGGAAATCGAGAGCGGGAATGATACAGTCTGTGTGGCTCCGCTGAGGGGCAGACGGTAGATGGTCAGAGGAGGTGAAGGGAGACAGAAACATAGCAGGAGTCGAGGAGACAGGCCTTTGACTGAGGCTTGAGACTCGGTGCCACCCAGAACGTATGCCAGTGCGCTGAAAAGGGGGGAGCGAGAGAGGGACCAGCGCCCGACCACTTCATAGGAGCGAGCAGGATGTTTGGACACAGCGCTGTACTTCACAAACACCACTGGAGCCTAAACCCTCCACTGCCACCATGTCAAGCCTGAAGTACAGTATTAGTCCAGACAAAATATATGGATGTCTGTGTGCTGGACTGCCGATGTACATCAACAGACCTCTATTTACCAGTGAGACTAATGGCGGCGCTTGTCTGTCAGTGTCTGTGCATGATTATGTTTGATTATGTGTCTCGACCCATATATATTAATGAAATAGGGATTTTGATCTGTGTGTGTGTGTGTGTGTCGGTATGCCCGTGTGTGTGTGTGTCTGTGTGTGTATGTGTGGGTATATGTCTGCATACATTTATTTGTGCGTACGTGTGTATATGATGGAGGAGGAGAAAGGTGGCGTGTGGAAAACTGGTCTCGCTCAGAGCTGCTGCAGTCTGAACCTGTGTGGCTGCCAAAGAAAACTGTGGTCGGAAGAGTCTGCTAATAGAGCATGAGGCATGTCACCTGAAACTAGAATCATCTGAAACCCAGAAACCACAGCAGGCAGGCATCTCCGTGGTCCTCTATTAAAGGGCCGCCAGAGGCCCTGGGTGCATGCCACCCTCCCACCGGTGCAAACCCCCCCCCCACTCCCATTAGCCGGGCCTCTTCCGTTCGCGTGCCCAGCAGCACCGTGGGACATCCAGTCATGTTAGATGCGCTATTAACGCCTGTTCCAACGTCTGAGCTCACCTTACCACAGTTTCCCCCAGAAGGAGCCATCGTGTGGACCAGGAGACCCGGTGAGTTACACATCCTCACATTCATGCCACAGGATTACAGTAATGTGCATATACAAGAGGATCTCATATTGAGACACGTGTGCTCTTATACGTACATGTGTTATAATATAAACCGTGTGTCGGAGACAAGAGTGTCTTTGTGTGAAGGCCAGGTATCTACAGCCTGAAGGATATGGTTCCTATTCATTCACATGTTGTCATGCCTTTCCCACCTGTCCAGCCTCTGAAAGCCCGCTCCTTTTCACACAGCTTGAGAGCTCTTATTAGGTGAAAAGTAAGAATTCAGATGAAGAAGTCCAGCTGGTTCAGAGTCAAATCAGAAATACATATATTATTTTCAGTAGCCGTTTCTGGAATCAATCATTTCCCTCACACTTCGCTGGAACTTCCAACGCTTGACGTCATTCATTGTCAAACAAGTTGCACTAGTTTCGACAAAAGAAATTACCCACTTCCTCATGCAGGAAACACACCTTTCTAGGAAAAACTTCTTAGAGGCCCCAAAAAAAGAGAGAAAAAGAATCCCACACATCTTATCTTTGCACAGGTGCAATAAAATGTATCCCTGCTGCAACAGTAGCAATTTGGTGACAGGCTGTGGGTGGCTTGGAAGACGAATCGTGTCAATGGCGGCCATTAAAAAGGACCACACACTCTCCAGTCACAGGCGAGGCATGATGGATGATTATCTCAAGGTGTGACAGGTGCTGCAGTGGTGGGGGTGCTCACGATATCCCTCCCTTTCTGCTCCCCCACCCCACCCCGTCTTTCTCAGCGTATCTTGGTCAATGCTTTAACACCCCACTAACATGACTCTATTGACACACTCCAGATAGCATCTGGTGGCTAATGAGTGTCTGAGTGCCTCTCTCTCCCTCTCCTTCTCTCTCTTTCTTTCTCTCGCTGTACCTCATCTCCCTGTTATCCTCTTTTCACTGTCAGAGCAGTACAGTCTGGCCTATCTCACACACAAAGCCATTAGAGCTCAGCTGCTCACAAACACACTTGACACAAAAACACACATTTACACAAATGTATAGAAGCGACCCCCTTTTCCATTTCCACATAAAATAACATAATGCACACATCAATATTAATTATCCCCATACAATGTTCCTTATACGGTATACTAAAGTAATATACCTAATTATATTTATATAATTAAATGCCTTTCGTTTATTCACACTAAAGGTTGTCGAAGAAACAAGTTTACAAAATCTTTTTTTTTGTTTTCTTTGGTTCACTCACAGTCCAGGAAGTTTGTGTAGTCTTTAACATATGACCCCAGACCAGAATAAATCACTATGTACTTTATCTTCCCCACTAACAGGGAGTCAGGGGAGTTTCCCAAACAGAAGACTAAAATGTCTAGGAAGCACAAGGATAACAACTCCCAGTTTTGAACGAATGTGACTGGGTCACAATTTGCAGTGTCAGTGATTCTGAGCTTGATTTTTTTGCTGTAAATGTATCATTAGTTACTTTGGCCACTAGGGTTAGTTAGTTAGTAAATTTATCAATCAGCCCTAGTTTGATGATGTCGTGAAGAAGCAAGGGATCATGGGAGCTGTTGTCTGACGCAAAATCATGTTCACATATGAGGTAAATGCAAGGTTTATTCATTTTACGCATCAACAATTTTTGGGGAAATAATAATCGAGATCCATTACAGGCGACAAATACAAACAGTGTGAGTATGGGATAACAAAGATTTAGCATCCAACATTCAGTCCACTCAGTTTGCTGCTAGAGGTGGGAATAGCTCGGCACCTTAGGATTCAATTACAATTCAGAGGGCTATGATTCGATTATAAACGAATTATTGATGTATTTAAGGATTTTATTTCCAAACATGGTTTATTTGTATCCGTTTGTGACTATAGAGGTTACTGTTATTACATGTGTGCAGTAATCAATTAACCAATAGGCTTTTCAATAAAAAAAAATCGTAAAACAGTGGTCGGTCCTCTCCACATTGATTTGACATTCATACATTTAAGACATCTGTGCTGCTCTTTTCTAATCACTCACACATAGAGCTGATCTTTGTAAAACCTGCTGAACTAATAGTTATGTTCCTGGATAAACTGAGCGTTGTTTCCTCTGCAACAATGGAGTTAAATAAAACTCTGCATTGTGTGAATATCTGCAGGTAAAGCTTGCCTCCTGTCTGCAGCCTGTGTGTAGCCTTGTGTATTTAGTTATTAATCGATGATGTCGGATCACGAATATGGATCGTTCCGGTCTCTTTAACCCTGATGTCCTGGCTGTGTGCGTCTCGTGTTTTGTTTAGCAGATGAACTTCGCCTCATAAACTCTAAAGCAAATAAACAGACACAAAGTAAACGTCGGGTACAGTTCAGGTCCTAATAAGTTTTGATTAGTGTCAGTGTTTATTGTAAAATGTAAAATGAGCACAGGTCAGTGGGAGAGTGGACAGATGACACTCTGACAGAAGACTCTGACACGGTAAAAGATAAATGGACCTTGAATCTGCATCTGTCCTGATCCTGAAGCAGCGGTGGTTATATTAATGAAGCGGTGGGACATCGCTATAAGATGAACGTAGCGGAATTCATGAATCAATGTTCAGTTCTGTCTCTGCATCGATGCAGAGTTGTCCTGTCCGGATCGCGGTGCATCGAAAAAAAATTAACTGGTCAGATATAAATATTCAACACAAGTTTCAGTTCTATGTCTCTGCTCATTGACACAGTTAAATCCATTCCTTATAGTTTAACCCAGCTTGATGTGGGTGGGTGTTTTAATATAGGTGGGTGTTCTAAGATCAGAAGAAAGGAAAGGTTGGCTCCTATGAGGCTAACAGCTGTAGATGCCAGGAGGAATTGCATGTGAATAGTGTAAATTTAAATTTGCAATGCTCCACTGAACCACTCAGAGCAGGACTATTTGAATGAATTGTGTCAGACAATGAATATTTATGGCACTGCATTAAATTTAATGCTGTCATGAAATGTAATGTGATTATTATTAATTTTAACTCTGGACAGCAATACCAGATCAGTTGTCCAAATTCAAATTTCTTTAATCATATTGCAGTATAGGCTTTATAAACGAGTCAGCCCTGAGTGTTGACTGGAAGGCAGCCATCTCCTCCAAGGCTGCCAACAGTGGGCTCGCAGTCTTTGGCCATGTGGCACTGTGCCGTGTTCATTTCCTCTGCCAATGATCAAGGCACATTCCCCCTACTTGGTGAAAGAGTTGCAATTCAAGTTAATTGTGTTAAACTCCTGAAAATCTAATCGCGCATTTTCAGCTTGGGCGGCAGAAATCTAGAAAATATCTTCAACTGGCCCAATTTTGACGTGGCAGCGTCGAAGTCTTGCCACAACTTCCTGTTTGGAAGGAAATGAGATCAAATAACTTTGAGTTATTTGTGCTTCAATTGTTAAAAATTATGTGTTGCCAAGATCATTTTCTATATCAGGACCAGTAGTGACCAGTGGACATTTATCCAAGTTCTGTGGTTAAGTACCATTTTACTTAATTTACTTTAATTGAGTATTTCCATTTAATGCTTCTTTATATTTCTACTGTAGTTACTGGTTACTGAATATTTTAAGACAATATTTTACACAGAGGCTGATAAAACAATACAGGACATTGTTAAAGGTTAAACCAATGGTTTCCTACCTTTTGGGATCTGATTTCTTCCAAAAAACATTTCACATCTCCAACAAAGAGTGAATTATTTCCCTCTAAATCTTTAACAGTTAATGTTCAAACAATTCAATATCTGAAGAAAAATCAAAGATTAGAGAAAAACAGTTTTTTATGGTTTCCTGTGACCATGTTTTTATACATAACAAATCATATATGATATAGTATGTTTATGATAATACTAAGCTGCTAATGGTTGTGTTTTTTCAGATATGTTTTTTTGGAGGGGTGGGGGATTGCACACAGAATCTTTATTACAGCATCTTTAAATATTGCTAAATTGACTTAGGTATCTGATCTGAATAAATGTGCATTGTGCATTTTCCATTTACATGGTGTGAGTAGTCATTAATGAGGAAGAGGAGAGTTTCTTTTTATGCACTTCACCTTTGGTTTGTAATTATAATTAATTGATTTCAGAGTGAAACCAATTTTTTCACTCATGTTACACGTTCGCATTATGGTTCAAATGTAAAAACTCTTACCTTATTTCATATGTTTTTAAACACAAATACATAAAATGTATGTTTCATTGCTTGAGTGTTGCATTTGTCTGATGCATGACCGGACATTTCTGATGCAGATCCGCTCATGTTTGGATTGTGCCTTTTGCATGGTTCTGAAAAAGTCAGATCAATATCAACACCAATGTAATTCTTCAGTTATTGTCAATCTGAAGTTTAATTTGCACTAAAATAAACAAATAAATCTAACCTCTAATTAAACAGCAAAAAAAGTTAAAGTAATTGCAATGCCCTATTTTGAAAAAAAGAACCTCAAAAAAACAAAAAGCAGAAATATGAAAACAGCCAATTAACATGAAGAAAAGACCAAAAATAACACAAATAAATACAATACATTCATTAGTCAATGTTGAATAATGGCTTTTAAGAAAAAGAAAGTGTTAATCCCTAGACAATAAGATCCTTCTGATACCTTCATTAAAGATTTCTTCCCTGCACTGTATGCTAATGAGATGTCTCAGTCATATTATTATTTGGAAAGAGAATATAATTCTATCTCCTGAGTCTCATGGAGAAGAGCAGGAGGTACTTTAGATCATACTCCACCAAGCACAGACCTGTCTACAAGGCTAAACATGGTCTGAAAACATGGGGTCGAACTGTAAATGCATATACAATAAATAGACAGACAAATAGATAAATAGATAGACGGATCATTGTGCTTTGATTTATGAAAGTAAAAATGTTGTAGTATAATAGAGAGTCCTCAGTGGCTAAAAGCTAGCTGGATGTAAGCCATGAGGACAGACTGTGAAATAAGCAGTGCCCCCCACTCCCCACCCGACCCTTCCCTCCAGGCTGATGGTATCTCCCGCACTATATCAATTTCACTGTTGCTGCCCAAATTTCCAGTCTCTGTGAAATGGTCCAAATAGCGTTACAAATGGTGAGAGATAAAAGGGTTAAACTAATTGCAGTTAGATAGTAATAAAAGTGATTCTTTTTATTCTATGTCTACTATGCACGGCTGTCTGTTCTATATCCTCAATAATGCCCGGGCTGATTAAAGTTTCTCCCCTCGTCTATTTCATTATTAAATGAAACATAGCCCTATAAGACACAGTGCTGTTGCATATTTCAGAAGGCTGAGAATTCGACATGCTAATTTTGAATTATCACACTTACTGTACTGCCATAAGATACATGCCCACAACTATATCTCTCTCCCTTATTCTCTTGGTTAACATCCTATTGTGTTCTTGGGTTTTTAAATCAATTCCATTGACAAGACATGACCAATCTAAAGCCACGTACGTACGCATTTCCATTCAAATGGCACAATATGCTGACATAGCTTTGATTTTTCGTTTATTCAGACATTTTTACGGTTTTATCTTCAGTCTTTGTTTAAAGAAGACATTCAAATGCCAAAGACAAAATTGGAAGAGATAGCTGTCATCAAACTCTGCTCATCAATGATTCAGACGCAGACTACAAAGAAAGGAAGTTGAACAACAAGCGGCTGGTGGCGTGCACCTCCTGATTTACATTGTGACAACTCAATTTCTGCTCATATATGTTGTTATGACATCATAGATTTCACAGAGCTGCTCATTTAAATCAAAGCACCCAGATTTGTAATTGCCAAAAAGTTATTATTGAGATATTCTAATAAATGTAAAAAAAATAAACATGTCTTTTGATTATTTACAACCAGATGTGAACGACAAGAGACTGTATTTCTTTGAGCAAACAAAGCCTTAGCAACCTGCGCCACACACTGTGCCAGTGGTGCCGGTGTTTATGTTATGTTGGGCAAAAATCCATTATGTCAAAACTCATTTCCTGCGCAAGAAAACTAAACAGGACCTGTCCAAAGAGGGAAGAGAAAATGGTGAATATTGTACTTTGAAAAATTGATTCAGCTTCCTAGACCACTGCTGAGTAATGAGCTAGAGAGAAACATGGCTGGGTGATGTTTAGATAACACCCAGGTAGTACACTATGTCTGTACAGTTCTCATAGTATTGGTGAGAACAAAATGTGGAGACAACAAAATATTGCATATGACTAGTAAATAAGCTCTGGACAATACTGCAAAAACAACTTTTTTAATTGGGTTGATTGCGTTAACCGTCTATTTACTTTTTGTTGACCTTGTAATACTAGATTAAAAAAAATATTTTTCTTACACTTTATTCCAATTACAGCTGTATAGCCGAGCCTTGCCCTGTTCTCCTACTTGATAATGTTAAAGCCTCTGATCCTCACAACAAAGAGATGTCACATTGCAAACCTATCAGGAACTTACCCACCTCAAATAAACTTTTCAATAGTTCCCCAAACAGAACTAATGACCTTGAAAGGAGAGCAAATTAGCAAACATACAGAGCCATCTGTGTGCCCCGCAGGCAGGCGAATTATTCCGTCTTTGCCAAGGTAGCGTAATGAAGCTCGTACATTTTACATGCAAATCTCTGCCTAATCTTACTCCTCTCCCTGCCAATGTCTCCACCAAATAAATATATAAAACCCAATTATGATTTAATTAATAGAAATCTACCGTTCCGTGGAATTGCTACTTTGGTTGGGTCGACTCTGAGACTTGGGCACATTAGTTGCGCCGTTGAACCACTATGTGGCTTCACAGTGAAGCCTCATCAGCTCCTGCTCTTCAAAACAGGCCCCCCGGGCTGTATAGGAGGCATCCCGAGGTCTAAGCACCACAAACCCACCGACCCTTACAGCTGAAGCAAGACAAACCGCTGGGATACTGCCGTCATTCGTACTGGATTCCCCCTCTTGTTCTCTCTTTCTATTGCACATGTACAAAAGACATTTTAAATCGCACTCGCTAGTGTGACCTCCAGAGAGCTCCTGTTCTACATCATTGTGTTGGTGTGTGCATATACGTGTGTGTGTCTGTGTAAGTGTGTGTGTGTGTGTGTGTGTGTGTGTGTGTGTGTGTGTGTGTGTGTGTATGTCCGCCCTCTCATTCTCTGTCAGGATGAAGATGGTGGACATGCTTCATTAGCCTCTCAATGGCAAGGTGTTATTAGAGCAGCCAAAATCCCAGACACACTGTTTTCTGCCTTTTACCCTCACAGCCTTGCACACACACAGACACACGCTCAGACACGCACACACACACATACACATATATGTATATATATGCATGCACAGCAGTTTAAAACTTTGCTTTTACGTCAACAGTCAATCAGTTCTTGTGAAGTCAGCTACGACTCAGACTGCCTATTTCAATCTGAATGACTCAGTCACACAATCAGATGCCAGATAGGCTGCTCCTCTAGACCTCTGTGGCTTCCACCTCATGAGTCAATCACTCATTTGTTCCTGGTACAATTTCTTGATGACATAGATATGAATCAGATGTAACCAGCCCCCCACTTCCACCTGACGCCATTTACATGCATAGAAAGCGCATTCACAAACGTTAACATACTGAATGTGTACATACATACACCCACAGATCAAGGTTAATATTATAGCTTTTGCACTCCTACATGCAAATCTACACAACGTTTACACTGGTCTATTATCTGTAAGTTTAAATGTCCTCAGTCTGGCTGACATTATGTCCCCACTGATAGGATGACATGCTTGGCACCAGTGAGCTGGCCTCTGCCATGCCAGTCAAGTGTCTGCCCAAACAAGGACGTGCCTTTGTACCCCGACTCCCCTGTCCTGTCCCGTCCTCCACCCTGCTCTGGCCTGACCTGCAGACACTCTGCCCCCAGCCTAAATGACTGGATTTCCCTATAGGCAGAGAGTAGGAGATGATGGCCAACAAAAAAAAAGTAGATGCCTAAAAAAAGTAAGAAGAATATGCAGTGCAGGAAAGCGCACTGTTGTCTACATCTGAAACCTTTAGTTTGTGTCACTGTGAGACCTAGAATCCTGACACTTTGTGTTGGTGGATAGGAGGACGAGCAAGAGCTTTGACTTTCCAAAGTTTCATCTGCCGTTCCTAATATCTGCTACTGTCTAGTCTGGTAAACAGCATGTAGCCAGTAAGACAAAGACTTGCACACTTCTTTTTCATTTAGTCTCCCTCTAAATGTTTCTCGCTCTTTGACAGTCACTGCCATCGCCGCTCAGCTTTCCTTTCTCCATGTCTCCTCTCTTTAACCCTCACAAGGTGTCTAACCTGCCTTTCGTTCTCATTCTCTATATCTGCTCCTTCCCTTCCCTCTGTCTCAAGTAAGGGATCCAATGACTGATACGGAGTGTTTTTCCCGGGACTGTGGGGATCGCACAGCAGCTATCAGGACCTTTCAATCTCTCCGCTGTGGAGGGCGATAGCAGGATCCTAATGGGCCTGTTCTATCAGCGAGCGGCTGGTCCCTGCTCTGGAAGGAGACAAGGGGGAAAGAAAGGGAGACAGAGGGAGCATAGTGTGTGTGTGTGTGTATGTGTGTGTGCGTGTGTGTGTGTGTGTGTGAGACTGATCATTCTGACGCCTCCATCTGATAGCATTGGAGAGGTCCCCTGTCAAATGAAACAGTACAGGCTCTTGTCTTTCTCTTTCTCTCTGTGTTTTTCTTCCTTTTCAGTTCTTTCTTATTTTCATTCCCACATGTTATTTTTTCCTCCCTTACACTCCACTCAAGCTTCTATTCGGGTGTCATCCAACACTCATATTCACATTAATACATTTTAAATAAGTGTAATTCAATATTTGTGGGAAAATAAACATCGAAGAACTGCTACAGAAACTTAAATCAGTACACATCATTCCATCGAATTCACCATTACACCTTACCCATTTCAAGTGTAATGCTGTAAATTTAAAACTCGACAAATCTGCTATCTGTATCACCCACAGAGACAGCTACTTATCCCCCCATAAACACCTTCCACCCACTCTTTCTGTTCTCACTTTGCAGCAATTATTAGGAGCTAATAGATTTGCAGTGTTGCCATTCGGTGATCCAATTACTAGGATCTCCATTAGCAATTAACTTCTAGCTAAAAATAACAATAATGCCAATTACATGCACACTTAATCACATAATCAGCATATTCTGTCACTACACAGTTATTGTGATTACCTCTATGTTTCATGAATTGCCTTGCCAGAGGGACGAGAGCACCCATCACTAACTATTTTGATTACATGAGAATCACAAATGCAACATCGTATGCTCGGATAATGAGTGGGCCAGAGAGGCCATTCTCTGGTTCCTAAATTGATTTCTGTAGATGACAAAAGGATGGGGTTTGGTTTTTGTAAGTGGATGGACTGTAAATTAATTGTGAGCACTAAGCTGACAAATGTTCATAGACAATCAAGCAATATTTTCGTATTTCTCTGATTTGGGTTAGCTTCTCACACTCCCAGTCTGTTCAGAAAATGTGTCTGTATTCTTGCCAGAACTTAGGAGGCAAGATGGTTTGGAAGAAAAGCATCCAAAGTACACAAGGACACTTGAAAGCTCCAGTTGTTAGCAAGCTTATATTAACTCATAATTCAAAAAACATGAAGATTGTGGCCAAGCTTTTAATTTAGTTTGAGGTGCACATCTGTTACAATGCAGAAGTTAACAAGCACTGAAGTTAAAAGTGATATGTTTAGTGTCATGTCCCAGCACTGACACAGTGCTGATAAATAGACAAAATAATTTTAATGAGTTCCAAACAGTTCAAATATTTTGCACTAAAGCTGGGGTTGGTAATCCTGAAAAAGCTAGCAAAAGGAGGCTACACCTAAAAAAATGCAACCAATATAACCCTACCTTTAATGTTATTTAGATTTATATATAAGGAAAATCTATCTCAAATTTTTCGGGGGGGGGGCGAAGTCCGCCTTTTTGTCCATGATACTCTTGGCAACACACCACTCACTGGCAGAACTTAGGGATATTCAGTTTTATTTTATCTTGCTCTGGTGGTTTTAACTGAATAGACCCCAGGGAGTAGTTTGATATTGCTCAACACGGGACTTTCCATGTCCACTTCCCAACAGTTTTCCCTCTGACCACGGGTGATGCTGGCAGTGACCCAGGTATTGAAGCGCAAGTAGGACAAGAGAAGATAGGGAATGTTGGAGGCAATTGTGGAGAGGTCCATGTATGAAGCTACGAGTTTCCAGTCCTTGTAGAGGTCTTATACCAAGGAATTATAGAGACATGTGCCCATTCTTCTCTGTTTTTATTTGAGCCCACTATTGACCTTCTGACCTTTTGTTTTTGTCTGTTGATAACATACAATTACTAGTTAAGTGCATCTATTGTGATGGTTACTTTTCCATTCATAAGGCTTGAATCAGTCTTTAGCCCCAACTGTGGGGGCTCACCCAGCCCCACTCACTCATACATATACAAAGGACATTAATATATGATGGCTTTTATAGGATTAATGATGTGGACAGATGGAAAGAGTAGAGACTAAATAGTCCTTTACATGATTCCAAAACACAATTATTGACTGTAGTCTCTGTATGATTGTGCTATGGAGCAAGGGGTTAATAAAGGAGTGTAACCACGTCTAGAAGTGTGTACATCTGTCCGGAAAGTGTCTCTCTACACGAGCTGCTGCATGTGTCAGTGGCAGCAAGCAGACCCCCCCCTGCTAGGATTATGGGAGTGAGCCTGGCGTGTCTACATGGTGTCTGGTGTCTCTGCTGTAATGACCAACAGGTGTGTTCTATTGTTAGTGCCCGCAGTGCACTGCAGTGATGGGGAGGCGAACACACAACCATACACGGCCACAAGCAATAGTGCGGACGACATTGTGAGAGCATGTTAACCAAAATCATATCCTCCTCTACCTTTTTTTCCTCCATGTCTCATTAGAGGCATGTGTTTGCCTCACGCACAGCAGATGCCTTGTCTGTCTCTGTTTTGGACTTACTCATCCCTGCTCTCGGGATCAAAAGATACTTGGTTAAGAATTTAACCAGAGCAAAATACTTCGTCCTGCCAAAGTGCGGACTATGATTAAGGTTTAGCTTTGAACGCCATGTGAGGGGTGGTTATGACAGAATTAAGAAGCCACTGGGGTAGAACATTTGGGAATTTGCTTCATCTGCTTTTGGAATGTCGAGGCACTGGGAAAGCATTCCTGGTGGCACAGTTTGAATTCTTCCACACTGACTTGTGTACAACCAGACCGGTCTGATGGTTGCATCTGTCCAAGAGGTCAAACTGTTTGAAGGGTAAGCTGGAATGCAAGCCTGTGTGAACATCTAATGTAAACACAGGCACAGTGGAGGAAATCCTCAATCAGTGATTTAATGTAACATCATTTAGCCTCCCTCCTGTTTGTTTAAACAACGTGTCCACATAAGGAAATATCCTCACAGATGGACACATTCTTTAAACAAACAATTGACACTGGTGTGTTCATGTCCCTGCATAAACCCTCCACATTCAAATTATGTGGCCCTTTTTTTCTGTGTAATTACCATATGATACCATGCTATTACAAAAATATACTAGTTTGTATTTAAATTTGCATTTCCTACTTTGTTTTAAAGTAAAAACTTCACTTTGTCCGTAAGCCATCGGAGTCAGGATGGGGGCTGTGTGGTAAAGGCCAGTGAACCAAGGCAAGAAATTAGGATGTGAGACCGACAAGGAAACCAACACTGGCTTGGTAAATGTGGTGGCAGTAGATTGGAAGCTGTTGTGAGAGTAGAGTAGGCAGTAGGGCATTAAGATGATGTGTAGGCACTTTCCAGGCACACACATAACCAGAGAGAGCCTGCTTCTGAACAGAAGTGGGAAGTAACAATGTATTTGTACTTCATTACTGTACTTAAAGGTATAAACAACAGAAAAAAATATATAATGCCTCCTTACTGCTCCTGTAGTATCATCCTACTGCCCATAAGCCCCGACATTCATATTCGACCAAAAGTATTTAGCCTGAATGTCAACTGTGATCCACAGGTGAACGCGGCTCCAGAGGATGATATCAGTGAACATTTAAAAAGTGGTGTACATGACACAGTTTAGAGTGAAATTTGAATGTCGTACTTTTATTTATTGCCTTACGTAAAGAGGTTGAATCAGTACTTTTACTTGAGTCATTTTTTACACAAGTAGATTTACTTCTACTTCAGTAAAGAATGTGAGTACTTTTGCCACCCCTGCCTCTTAACAAACTAGTGGATATATAGTGTGTGCAAATACAGTAGTAATAGAGATCTGGTCGCCTGTCTCTCCGGTCCAGTCGACTATCTCTCTCTGTCTCTCTGTCTCTCTCTCTCTCTCTCTCTCATCCCTGACATGTGTTGTTTGCTTGAGACACACTCCGTCATTCAAATGGGAGTTTTATTAATAGGCCATGAGCAAACACAGTGAAGTGTAAAAGTTTCCAAGGGGCTGTGCCACGGGTTAGAATTTCATAATGAGATAATAACGTATGGATTATTACACATCCTCTTTATTTATCTGTAACAATATTAGCCTCAGCGAAGAGGTGTCACTCATTATGAGTGACAGCTTGAAACCGGTTTTCAAATGTTTCAGTTTGGAAATGTTTGATTCGTTTCGAATATGAGATGCAGACGACTAAACACTTAGATTGTGGTGATTCAGTTTTTGATGGCACGCCAAACAGAGAGGAATGGGAGTATTAAGTAAGGACTATAATGAGGGAGGGGCATTGGTTGTGGTTGTTAGATCTCAGTCACCTTATCCATCAACTCTGAAATCACCACTTTCACTAAGCGGACGCAGTTTAAAAAGAGGGAGGGGAATTCTTCAAAAGCATCCACAAGAATTATCGGGCTTTCCCAATTGTAAGTTTGCTTCACCTCAAAAGATTTAGGGTTTTGGCCTGCAAATAATTTGCAAGCTCCTGTTTCAAATGAATAACCTACACGTGCCATGTTGTGAGCCTGGTTGTTATAGAAATGTCTTGTGTTATTTGTTGTGCCTGTGCACTTTATATGTTTCACCGTGGGAGAGTGGGAAACGTCATTTCGATTTCCTGTATGTCTTGTACATGCTGAAATTGACAATAAAGCCACTTTATCTTTATCTTTATCTTTAAAGTAATAGCAGTCATTTTCTCTGCATCATTTAAAGACCAGCCATCCAACATAATGTATGATTATAAGATATGAACAAAAACCAGCAAATTAAAATAGCTGCTATTAAAATGTCTCTTAATGTCTAATACTCCTGACAAAGACATTGTTTGAGAATTAATTTTTCATTTCATTTCTTTCCATGTGCAGTTGATTTTCATTGCACTTTTTTTATCTCGATACATTTGATCATGTGGTTTGTGGTCTCATTCAAGGAAAAGGACAATAACAAAGACGATTTTCTCTTTCTTCCAGATGAACCAAGGATTGTGTATCCAAGAATAAAGCCAATATATTAAAAAGGAAGGCCGACATCCTGTGCCAATGACTATTACAAGCCAAAATCTGCACAGTTGTGATTGGGGGTGGAGCCACAGCAATGGGGTCCCACGGATGCATGTGCTCAATTGGTCATTAGTCAGTCTCAGCTGTCAATCATGACCTTATTGTGTATTTATAATATAAAATGCGTAATTCTTCCCAAAGAAACCAGAAAATTAGAATATGTCAACAAAGATCAGGGTGATAAACACTACCTAAAATGATAGATACCATCTATGAAAAAAATGTATTTGAGTTTGGTCTATGTCCCTTCTGCTAACATGGAAAAGGCAGGCTTTGTGACCTATATATCAGCCAGCCACCAGGGGGAGATCAATGTGCTTTGGCTTCACTTTTGGGAGCGGTCATATCGTCCAACTTCATATTCAGTATGTGTCAAACCCACATTTTAAAAACCTCAAGTGCTTTCTATTTACATCTGAAAAGTGGCAACAAAAGTGTAATATCTGTTTCTTCAACCCTGATCACGATATGTGCAACAGAATAAAGATTGCTGACCACCCTGGCCACAACAGGAAAGACCAGTGCCCCCACTCA
This sequence comes from Pseudopleuronectes americanus, assembly GCA_038501795.1. Lineage (NCBI taxonomy): Eukaryota > Metazoa > Chordata > Actinopteri > Pleuronectiformes > Pleuronectidae > Pseudopleuronectes > Pseudopleuronectes americanus. The sequence continues at coordinate 13,373,868 of CM076718.1, forward strand.
ACAACAAACCACTTCAATCAATTCCACGAGAACAGACTGGATGAAGGAGCCACAGGAAGTCAACTGTCACTGGATAAGATTGCAGTACTGACCCAGCAGGCCGAGATGATGGTTATTCTTTTCTCTCTCAATAATAATCAGCCAAAGGATTAAGGTATTCAGAGCAGGTTCATGGCCTAAACATGACCTTTAATGTGTCCATTGATACTGTGATAGTAACCTCACAAAGGTGAAATCTCATGTGGCGGAGTAAGGTTTGTTTTGGTGCTATTTTCTACAACAGCAACTGCACCTACCACAATGGAAAGAGTTCAAATACTGTTGGCACATGCAAAATTACATCAACAATATCTTTGAACACATCTTTACTTTACTGCGTCGACGACATAGTCACAGAGGGTGCAGAGGCCACTGGACCATCAACCCCAAACATGTCAATCCTAAATGGTTCCTTTACTGACCTACTGTGCATGTGCACCACTAAGCTCTCATTCCCTCCAGGATCAATAGTCCAGTTGACTAAAGTGAGCCTACCTCTTTTAGGTAAGTTAAGTCCATAACTTACTTGATATGAATCAACTGGATACTGAGGAATGAGTAAAGAAACTAATGTAATGAAAGCAAGCATACACATTACCTTAAACTGTCCACGTTGACTGTGCTTTCAAGCCAGATTATATTCCATCACATATGTAGAGTGATTCTGGAATACTCTTCAGAAATCTTTATGCTACAGTCCAACATTAATGTAAAAGCCATGAACATAGAGACATTGTACACTTGGCTTCCTTGAGACGTACACTTGATAACCTGCAATTATTGCTGTCACATGATCTTGAAAGAACTTCGGACAACGATACAATCCCAACAACCTTAAAGGTTAGTTTTGGCATGGTGTCGTTGTAGCCTGTGGTTCACAGTCAGGTTGCAGACATAGTGGTTTATTAATCTAAATATACATGATCCAAACCATACGGACATTCATAGAGAAGAAAATGCCCTTACTTGTTAACATGTGTCCATCTCCAAACCTCTCGAAGATTTTCCCTTTGAGAAGCATAATGAGGTAAGCTATATATATATATAATATATATATATACAGGTTGAAATGTTAGAAAATGCATACGCCAGCTTGAATTAAGAGTTTATTGTCGACAGCAGGCCAGCAAACATGAGCTGTTTTTTTTTGTTTTTTTTCTGAAACGGGGGCAAGAAGCTCTGTCGTTGTCTGACCACAGGAATCTGGCCATCCAGGCCGGCCTCTCACATGTGGCCCGCCACCACAACCTCATGCATTCCAGAGCACACAAACATGTTGACCAAACGAGACTCATCAATCCAGATTATTCCAGCACCCAGCTCCTAAACATCTGCGCTGTTTTTCACTTGTTCCCTTTCACCAAACCACCTGCCCATCAGGCCAATATGGTTCTAATTAAGCTGACATAATTCTCAACACCCAATTTCCTTAAGCGATGCTTCATTATTTTCCGGTAAACGCTGAGAGGGATAGGCTTGTGATTTTGTGCCTAAACGAAGAAGAAAAAAAACCCTCCTAATTCAAAGAGCAAGAATAATTTGTTTTTCACTTAATTATGTCAAATTTTATTAGTGATTCTCTATGAATCAACTAGAGATTGTCCTGTCTTGACTATACGCTAAGTTAGTTTTTGTTCAGCGCAATGTAGTGAGATGCTCCTCACCGAAGCACCAGGCTTCTCAAGCATTGTCAGAACAATTACATTCTGAGTGCAGATGATACTTTGCACTACAACAAACAGAAATATGTCAGCAATGATGCTGATTAAGGTTGCTGGATAGGGTCAGCCTTCTTCTATCAGTGAGCATCAGGATCCTGTGATGACTCTCACATCAGGGTGTCTGAGTTCCAACATTCTCATTCTTCTTTCAATTTGATAGCTAATCAATGAGGGGCCTGGAGGAGGACCAGCTGAGTTCAGACGAAAGGAGCCTAATTGAATCTGACAATAATTTTCACATATTTCTCTTGCCCTGTCGCAGATGCCATTAGCGACATCACTGTGATAATAGTTGCCATGACAGCATGAGCAATGCTCATTAATGACCCGGCTAGTGGTAATGTTCTGGGCCATATTTCCCCTTCCTCTGTTTCCTTACTTTCCATTAAAGACCTTCTCTCCTTTTGAGCTCATGCAGGACATTTTTATCAAACATATAATATTATATTACGGAATTGTCTGTGATATCTTGTTTGATATTACGATAAAATAATGCAGAGTGAACATGAACGATTCTTAAGTGCGAAATCTTTACTGTATGTACAATAAAATGACTTTAAACAAGGAGATTGTTTCTGCTGTTGATATAATCCACCAGCCACAGTCTCCACAGCCAAGTGGCACATGTGGACTACAGCCTCCATGCGGATTCTATTCTTATGCTGCTAGCGCAACCGAGCAAAGTCGATGCAAAACAAACATCTGTTGTGGACAAGGCTGTGTTTTCAGTGTGGTCTGGAGCCGCTTAACTAGAGCCATGGACAATTTCCCAAGAGGCTGGGAAGGACAAACACCTCCTTCTTTTTTATTTTTTTACTAAGGACAAACGTTTCTGGGGGGGGTGGGCGCGTCCGTCTGTGCTCACTGCAAACATGAGTGTCAGGAAGCAATGTCACATGCGACTGGTGGGGGACTTCCGGCATTGAGGGCCAAGAAGGCGACCGCAGAGGCAAACAGCTGTACTCCTGCACACAAACATGAACATTAACACGTACAGTACATACATACAAAAAACACACATGCACAGACACACACATACGTGATTATCCATACCTGAGTACCAAGTCGATGACAATCTAAAAACGTCAAAGTCTTTTTAATGCAGAACCAGAAATCACTACCGACCCACTCGACTAGTTTCGAGGGGGGGTGCAGCCGTGCACTCAAGTATATGTGTGTGTGTGTGTGTGTGTGTGTGTGTAGCCTTGCTGTTTTCTTAGCCACTGAGCTATACCTGATTTGTCATAATTTTCCTAAATGCTACCGATCTGCTTTATAGTGTAAAAATACTTTTCATTGTATTTATCACTTGAAGGCTACAAAGCCACTGTTGTTATTTGAGTGTTTGTTGAAGTAAATGGGGCTTATTGTTTTTGTTTTTTTTGTTGCTGTGGTATTGAATTGGGTATCGAGAATCGTGGAAACTTCTTGGTATCAGTATCGACCACAAGTATTTTGTTATAATTAAAAACACTATATGCAACTTTAAAGAAGTCAAAATTATAAAAACCAAGAAACATGTAACTAAGCAGTTACATTATCAGTATGAGCAATTGTGTTGCCAGTAAGAAAAGAAGCAATTTGTGTACTGAATTAGGGAAGTGAGAATGTCTGTCTCTGACTGTCTAACCCAGCGCTGGGAGACCAAAACTTACAGACAGCTCAACACCTTGTACATGACAAATGCAGATATTCGCATAATAAATATGGGTGCCGTGTGTGCTGATTTGACAAATCGAAGAATATGCCACAGTACAAAGCTGAGAGGGACCTCAGTGCCGGCATTCTGTTTGTTTACATCCGGGTGATAGATTGGAACCCGTCACTTGAAAAAGTATGTGTAAAATGTGTCCATTACTGAGAGGTTGATATTTAAAATACATTTATCAAAAACGTTGATGAACCACTTTAGAAAGTCAAGTGTCAACACTGGTTACCTAGGAGCAAAGTACTGTACGATATGCAAACAAGAGTGGATTTGAGATCTCTTGCTGCTTGAGTGGATGCACGTTTGAACCCCTTTATTTGAGTAGAGAAGGAAATGGGAAAAAAACACATTGTGAAGTTGGCTGACAGACTCTATTGGTTCTGAGGCTGTTTGACATGCTGCATCCAGGCAAATTAAGGTTAAAGGAAGGTAGATGGAATCTATCAGAGCTTGACTCTGCCTCATCAGATTGAACAAGCAGCTGCAGGGCATCCCTTGTCTCGCTCCTGCCATTACACACGTGTTCATGTACGTGTTCAGCCACACAGTCATCCGCATCTGCACATACGCAGACACATGCACAAATACAATTATGCACTTTGTTCTTTTCAGTGCATTTTCTCTTTATTCTCACTCTGTAGACACAAACATACATGATGAAACACACATTACTCATGTGCTCTTCCATATGCAGGACATACAGCAAGACATTTTCACAAAAGTAAAAAGAAAGCCTAATATGCCAAATATGGTAAATACACAATACAAATTAAAGCTGCAACTAGCATTTACAGGCCCTCACCGCCATGTGCCTGTTGGGGTACAGGCAGGACGCAGGTTGGCACAGCTACGTGCTGTCACCAACGACATCCACAGCCCGACCACAAACATTTCATGTGATGACTTTGAGCAGGGACTCTTATCAAGGAGATGAAATTAGGAACCGATTGGACTATGTATGCATGACAAATGTACCTTAAATGAATCACTACAACACCCAACACATTTTTTAATAAAGCAAGCCACATACATTTTAAAATGTACTTTCAGATCCTTATTGCATGCCAGGTTAATGGTTATAGAAGTGCACCCTCACTGGGATTTACTGTACCCTCATTCGCCACTGCCACGCGTCTGCAAAAAATGAAAAATCGTCTCAAGTCTCTGTCTCTGTCTGAAAGAGGAAGTGAGACAGGAAGTGCACAATGTAAGGGAAGCTACTGCAGACAGCGTGTCCATCATGTTTGCCTTTCCTGTATAGTAATGATGCATCACACAACCCTGCGAGACTGAGTAAAACAATCAGTAAAAACATCATTATGAGTAAAGGAAAAATAGCAATGATAATACAGTATGTGTCTTGTCTTATTCCTTTCTCAAATTTCTAACTTGAACTTGCACAAACACACACATTCAGAGTCAGCTGGTTCTGCCCTGTTGCATCTCAGGAAGTGGAGTGTTTCAGCACTTCTGTCTCCTCGCAGAGCAGCTGGACAGACAGCCAGGACAGCAAGGGGGTTTCCAACACACACAAACCCTCTGAACACGTTTAGGTGCAGACTGAAAACCAGACAGACAGTGAGACAGAGAGAGAAACAAACAGACATTTGCACTCTCCACCCACCCCACCACAACCCCCTACATTATGAAGATTCCACTTCCCTTTTCTGTGCAGCCTTTGGTACCACTAATACCCAACACACCGCCGCCAACCCTCACAGATAAGCCACCGATACCACCCGATGAATTACACAAAGAAAGAGACTTTGCTTTAATTTAATGTGATGAGGATGTTAAGATCTAATGGAAAACAAGCTTTTTTCTAAAAGATTTTCTTCTTTTTTATGTGCACTGGCAAACTGCTATCTTGTGCGATACACACTAATGTAATGTTCAAGTTTAGCTCCAGGGCCTTTTTTGTTTCGACTACTTACAGTACACTGGCCACTCCTGCTCCACCACAACAACTGTGCATGATGACAGAATGGGGACGAGAGCGGAATAAAGGTTTATTCTGCTGCAATTACATAATTTTGTGTTTGTGAATGAAGATCTGCCCATTTGTGGCTTGGAATGAGCTGTACTCTGTTGAAGTTAAGGGTAAACAAGCATTTGTAGAACTTAACTGTGCTGTTCAGAGAGAAATTGCAGAAATGCTGGGACAGATATTACAGTACTTCTACTGACTTGTCAGAAGAGAAGTTGTAGAAGATTAAAAAACAATACACAAAAGCTTCATGATATTGTTTTTAAACTATTGCCATGAAAATCCTTCAAAAATCTATGAATATTACATCTAGGAGATAGAGATATTGTAGTACATGCATGTTTTCTTTTCTGAACATAATTACAAATATAATCCCTAAAACTTAAACATGCATGGATGCTAAACGAAATGTATTTGTCATTGTCTCTACCCATAAACTTTTCATTGAATTTAAATAGCAGCAAGGTCTTACGAGTATTTGTTTCATTATTATTATTATTATTATTATATTGTTATTATTATTATTATTATTATTATTATTATGTAACATGGTACCATTACTTTTACTATGATCTTTCAAAGACCTGTATAAATATATATATATGTTGTTTAATTCAATGTCAATCCCTGATACTTGTGGTAGCACGTGTGTTTTTACATACATTTATATCATGTTACCAACTGCATAAACTTCACTAATAGAGTTGGGAAAGCAGAGCAGAAAGTCGAACAAAAGGCATTCGTAGACAAATATGCATCCTATTTGAATGTCTTTTGTTTAAGTGAGCAAATTAAATATCAGGGCCAAGACAGGAGCAGCACAGTCAGTTAATTATGTCTAATAAATCTCGGTCCAAATTGCCCTCCAGGGGTGGAAATGGCTGCTGTGGGACGGAGGACCCGAAGTAGCACTTCAGTATTTGTTATTCTACCTTTAACAGATTACGCACGCTGACTTGTCATCCCTCATCCGGTTGGGCAAGTGAAGTGAAGGGAGAACGTCAACACGCCGTCGGTCACTGCTTCTGTTTACCTCGCTGTAGCCCGGGGGTAACACGCACTAATCAGCATCCAGCAAAATGCTCTGTAATTGGCCATGTTTACTCTGTTTTAGCATGATTGCATGCTTGATTGGATTGTCGCAGCCCATTTGAGGAAAAATGGTCTCCCTCTCATTGTGTTTGTGTGTACATGGGCCTATGTGTGTGTGCGCGTGTGTGTTAACAAGTGTTATTTTTTTTCCTTTTTTCTAGATGATTTTTTTGACCAGCAACTTGCTGACGTAGAGGATACTTGAAAATAACATACATTTTAGAATGGGGGGATTTCATTTCCTTCCACTCCACTTTGCTATATTTACATATTGATAATGGAAAATAAAATCTTGTACAAGTTCCTCTTTTTCTTCTTCATAACCACCACCTCAACACTATGCAAAATATGTTCCGCTGACCACAGGAATGGAACTAAAATATAAAGGAGAAGAAGAAAAACCCTCTCATAAGTACGGTAAGGTTTAAGGCACACGTATGCAGATCGTGTGGGCTCTGAGGTCTTTCCCCTACAGTAGGTTCCCAGAACACTCAGCTCTTTGTGCAGCAGTACTTAAAATTAAACTTGATAAATGTTCACCTCATACAGTGAACCATTCGTGTCCCCAGGTTTGGGGTTAACTTTCTGTTGAGAGAAAGGTTTCTGCTGTAACCAACTATGTTTTTGTTGAAGTGAAAAAAAATGGAAATTTCTGAATTATGTTCTTTAACAGAAATTAAGTAATTTGTCATCTTGATGGACGACCCACAGGATTACAATGAGAAAGAGTGACTTTTGTTAGTCTTTACACAGCCACTGAAGGGAAATGGACAATGACCTGCTGTGTTATGTGCATTTCAGGTTATAAGTCATGAAAAACTTTCTGTCCGGTCCACACAATGCTTGTCTACATGAAAAAAAGCTACTGAGGTGTTAACACAACTTTCTTCATGGATAAAATTCAGGACAAGTTAATTGAAGGTCTCTAAACACAGATAAAAAGCAGCAGCATCACTTCTTCTCCTGTGAGTTTTCCAAAATATTGGTTCACAAAGGGGTTCGGAATGTTTTCCTCCTAACGCCCTGTTTTTAGCCAAAACTGATATGTGTCTTCGGGGTATTATTTTTTCATACCGTCTGTTTAACGCTGCATTTGAGAGATTGCCTGAGCACCAGCAACTTGAACTGCACCTTTCCAGAGGCCGTTGAATGTTTGAATTGGGAGCTATGATGGGGGATAGGTGGGGTATAACTCAGATGGGATTTTGCCACGAGGTAAACTGGCAGAGAACCAATGATGGGGAAATGTCATGGAGATGATTTAGAGGTTGGTTTTAGGGGTGCAGTGAGTAACCTAGACAGATTCTCACAGATCTTTAGAGGGACATAACTGCAGCGGTACTGAACCAAGAGCACTCGAAATCGGATCAATGAGTAACTTGAGGCCCACAACAGAAACAAAAATAGACGGTTGGTATCATTTGTGATGTGAAAATTGGTACTTGTTTTGTGGTTGTACCGTTTGTATTAATTGTAAAAAAAGGCAATCCGTCTGTTTTTCTTTGAAATGTCTTCGGTGAGGGAGGACTGACTTATACAGCCAAAAATGCAGAGTGAGTAATTTAGCATAAGCGTCCTAATTTAGAGATAATGAGGGCAATGAAAATTATTTTGACAATAAAACCATAAATGTTCACTCATGCAGGCGAGAAATTACTTAAAGAAAATTACTATAAAGTGGGCAATGAAGAGGATTGTTGGTGAGTAGTCCACGGAGAGTATTTACACTCATTATTCAAATTAACCCCATCCAAGTGTCTCCCTGGGTCTGCTGTATGGCCGTGGTGTAATTGGGTTGTTACTTAATTCACGAATTATTTCTACTCTGCTTTTACCTCTTGTTGTTTTTTATGGTCCCCCACACCGATGAAATTGGCATAGGTATCTGCAGGGGTGATTTGCAAAATAACCCAATTTTCCCCCATAGGCATCTATTCAGGTAAAGCAACTCTGCCTTTATTTTTTACCATTTTAGTGGCTTCAATCAGAGAGCAATAGCTATTTACAAAAAAGGTTTTCTTTTTAGTATTATTCCGGATCTCTCACTGACCCCAGCCCTGTCCAGTTGCATAGGTGTGGGGATTGGGGGCCGCTGGGGGAAAACCAGTAAGCCACAACGACCAGACTTCTCCAAACATGTCATTCTGAATCTCCTCGGTGAGCCGTGTTGAGCCGTACCCAGGGCCCTGTTAACACTCCAAACATTCAGAGTCACAGACCCGTGTCCCCAGCCATGCTCTTTAAACACTTGTTAAAACTTGCACTTTTTCACAATGTCAACAGCATGAGAATGACCCCTCTGGGATTGCTACTGCACTATATGTCCTGTGGAAACTCAATGGAGAAATGAAAAAGGGGAGAAAGAGAGAGAGAGGGAGAAAGAGAGAAAAGCAATGGAGGGAAGAATGACTTCGTACAGTGGAGGTAGCGCCCCCCGCTCTCCCCCTCCTTCACCTGTCTGCTTCATGAAGGGTCTGATTGAGAGACAGACTGACCCAACTCAGAGCCATTCAACCAAACCACTCCTCCGCCCCTGACCTGCTGTCTAAATCCCCTAAATTAGACTACTGAGACCCCAGGAGCAGGAGCTTACATTACCAGTACCTGTGAAACCTTGGCAGGCCTCATCACCCTGAATGGAAACGCTGGGCAAATAAAAGCAGGCTGGCCTGTCTGCACTCTCTTTCTGCCCACAGATGGATGGTGAGAGGGAACATGAGCCCGTATAGCAGGGACAGGGGGAATAGTTGGCGGTGTTCCCTTCACAGGCCCCTATAGTTCCTGGAGTCTAGTCTAGTATACCCCCATGGAAAGTCTAGCCTGTCTCAGGAGTTTCCATTGTCTGCAGGTAAACAGGCCTGGATGGAGAGAGGACGAAGACAAGAAAAGAGGATATGAGAGAAATCAAAATAGAGAGAGAGAGGAGAAAGGGAGGCCACCAGCTTATAGCAAGCCATGATTAGAATATAAGTGATGTGTCCCAAGATCGCATGTAAACTGTGGGTGAGGTCCTGCACAGATCCTACCCAGATCTCATGCAGTGGCGTGGGATCGTGTGGATATTTCCCCTCTTTTTGTGACAATTGTTGGTGGCAGTCTGCGAAACTGCAGGACTGGACGAGTGCTTAGGGACCAAGCCAAGTTCTTTTACACTTCCAGCCTTTTGTTGCTGTTTCAACGCATCATAGCAACTAGGTACAGTGCTAAACACAGACACACACAACTGTACTTTTCAGTAAGTGCACACAAAGTTGGAAGGATTGCGCAGACAACAAGATATTGATATCATCGGACGAATGTGTGTTTTTAGTCCCCGGCCATGTAGACGAGGGAGTCCACAGTAGGAGACTGAGAGGGGAAGTGAGGGCAGGGGGTAGATTAGCACACACCCCACAGCGTGATCAACAAACACTCATGTGGACATAACCGTGCCGGCTCAAAATTGCCCTTTAAGCCAGCTGCAAATCTTGGCAGAGAGAAGGCCACCGATTACCCTTGTATGAAATCTAGCCCTTTCTGCAACAATTTAATTTATTATTTTCTTTTTTCCCCCCCATCTTTGATGTGATGAAGTAGAAAATGCAATTCATCTGTGAATGGGTGAAGACGAGCTTCCTCCACTTTGTCTGCATAAGGTGGCGGAAATAAGAGAAATGATTACGGAGGGAGAGAAGAGAGGAAACTTAATGGAAGGAAATCATTTAGACGTTACAGTCATTTTAATGTCCTCATGTCTGTTTCACATCTTCCCGGAGGAGGCCAGACACACTTGTCAGACTCAGACAGGGTGTTACTTCAGTGCAAACTCATTCAACATACAAACACTAGAATTGAGTTCCCATAATAGTTTATTCTGAGGGAAGTTTGAGAAATGTGGTCAAGCGCTGAGCACAGGAGACTGATATTAGTGTGGGAAGCAGAGTTATGGTTTGATGATTAGGATGATAAAGAAAGAAAAGCAAGCATGTGAGTATTCAATGAGTTAAAACAAAAGTACTGTAGAAATAAATATAATTCCTTACAGTATCTTTCAGACATGCCCTTGAACCTTTTCTTATTCGCACATTAAATAAGACGCCCTGGAGTCAAGGATTGAACTGCTGCCTCTGCCTGTTCACCCTGCCTGAGGCCCTGTGTCTTCTAAAGACCTGTTTGTTCACAAGTGGAGCACAGCAGGTGTTTAAGCAAAGTGCAAGTTGGAAACGTGGCTCCCATCGCTGCGGTGAGACTCATTTATTGAAATGATTCCGATGTCTCTACAAAACGCATTGCGCTTTCAGGCTGCGATGTGCAGCTGCGTGTCCTTCTAGCAAAAGAAGCCAATGGTGGAAATAAACAGTACAGTGGGAATGCAAGCCTACATGACAGAATATTGCTACAGCCTGTTCGCAAGCAGATTACGCAGCCCCACACTATCATTTTCCACGTCAATAATGCGCTTATAGCTGTGAGGCACGGTGCATTTACAGTACACCTGCTCCTTAGTCCCCTTGCTACCAAATCTGTGTATTGTTTCAAGGCAACCTTTGCCAATAATAAAATGGAAGCCAATCAAAGCAAATAGACCAGTGGATCTTTACCATGTAATTGGGGATCCGTGTAATCGTTAACCTTGGCTCGGTGTAGGAAGTTAATGAATCAAATCAATACCTCTCTCTGCTGATCCATAATTATTTGAAAAGAGATGAAAAATTAAACAGGCCGAGTCTATGAGGTTATCATGCCATGCAATTAGTCCGCCGGAGGGAGATTATGTTACCTAGATACCATTGGGGAAGTGTAATTTCTCTTGCAGATGGAGTTTTTTTAATGAAGAGTGCAATTACCTAAATAGGTCAGCCAAAGACACGCTGCTGCTGCTGCTGTTGCGGCTGCTGTTGCCGCTGCCGCTGCTGCATGCCGCTTCTCAGCGTACCTGAGAGGAAGCTCCTGGATAAGAAAAAAAAATTTAAATCACACCGAGCAATGTCTGCAACTCTTGTTCCCCTCCTCAGTATCATCCTCGCATGCTCCTCTCTTTTTTTTCCTCTCCCACTGGTGCTCCTAGTATAGAGATGGTGTATCTTGTGTTTTTCCAAATTTAACAGCGCATATGTATAGTTTTCTTTCCTATGCAGAGATTGAGCGTGAATAACATAACATTTCCTCCAAATCAGGCTCAGGTGCTGTGGTCATATTTTGACTGCAACCTGACACAACTTTTTGAGTAAAGTACAAAAAACATAATGTGTTATGTACTTGAAATAAAAAAGAAAGATTTAAATGTTTTATTATTTTCATATCTTACTTTTATTGATTATTTATTGATGTTTTTATATTTCTTTCCAAAACTGTAACATGTATCAAAGTCCCACAATCAGAAATTTTAAATGCTCAAATTAAACAGTATGCCATCAATAGAGAAGCTTTCCATTAGATATACATTAATCTCATTGTATTTTCCTTTTAGATATATTGCCCCAGTCGTGAAACTCAAGGTAAAATTCTGAAGTCCGCACTGGACCACACGCAAATATGGAGTAAAGACTTTTACTCCACTCCACTTTGTGTTTTTCATACTGCACACAGTGATTCAAGTATTATTTTTCATAAGACTTGCTGAGAGGTAACAGAAGAAATTAAACTAAAATCAATTAAATCAGAGTCTTAGTGGAGGATAGATTAATTTGCAGTAAGCAACATTACAATTGTGACAGTGTACGCAAAATGTCAGTTTTTTTGCAAAGTACGGCACAAAAAAAAATATTTGTGCCATACTTTTTTTGTATTACTATTACTATAATTATTATTACTCAAAACAGAACTTAATACAGTGCAGTGGTCAGCACTGTCACCTCACAGAAAAGGCTTCTGGGTACGGACCTGTGGTCGTTCTGTGTGAAGTTCACAGGTTCTCCCTGTGTCTGCGTAGGTTTTCTCCAGGTACTCTGTCTTCCTCCCACAGTACAAACACATGCAGCTTAGGGTAATTGGACGTAGGTGGGAAAATGAGAGTGACTGGTTGTTGGTTTCTAAATGTCGGCGCCGGGCAATACACTCGTCTACCGGCTCCAGCTGTCACTTTACCCACAAAGGATAAGTGGGATAGATAATGAATACATGAAGAACAACCAAATAGACAGACACACTGCAAATACACACAACACAACCAAAGACAGAAACAGGTATTTGCAGGGGACACTTGTGATGAACCCAGCTGATTACTTACATCTAAGCACATTCATTAACTTCAGTAAAGTCACAAATCATCATTTAATTACTTTGTGTCACCGTGGATACTAGTTCGACATCTGTGCAACTTGTAGCGTTTCTCTGTTTAGTTGTGTTTTTGAAATTGCATTCGTCTATATGGTTCTATTAAGTATGTTTGTACAAGTTTGCATATTTGATTGTTTTTTGAGCATTGAGCTCAGGGCCACCATAGAAAGTGACCCTTAAGAAAATATCACTAACATGACAATAAACACTGTAATAACCCAGATACTTTCCTGGAAGCCACTCCTCTATCTGATTTCCTCAAGTTCTCTTAAAAGGTGGTTAGGAATAAATATAAATAAAGACATTGCACCGGAGTAATTGACTCAGTTCTGTTTTTCCATGTGTTTGAAAATATCCTGTTGTGATTAGTGTGAAATTGCCATAAGCACTTCCAATTTACGGTTTATATTTTGCTACGCAGTAGCATTTATGGAAAACACGCAGCACGCATTGAACTCAGCAGGCCGCTAATACTGAAAAGTAAGGAACAAAGAGCAGGTTCTTAATGAAACGCAGCTCACACTACAAGGTGGTGAACTCCAAATGCAAACTGCGTGCTGTAAGAAAGAGAGCTGGAGACAAGGGTAATGAGCCCATCCTTTTTTTTTGTTACATCTGATGCTTCACCAAGTGTTTAAAAGTAGTAGTGGCATTCCATATGGGCACTAAATGATTGAAAGGAGAATTTGGCACGAGCTCTCTCTACCCAACTCAGAACAAGTGACCCTGTGAACCACCAAATGGTGCCTGTTGCAGGTTCCCTATGTGGCAGGTGCCTTGATCATGATTCAACCAACTTGTCAACAAGTGCTGTTTTCCGGAAACTTGGCAGCAACTCCACAACAGATTCCACGTTGAAACTTGGATGATCACATTCTAAAGCTGAACAAGTTTTCTTTTAAAATAAAACCATTATATACCTCTTTATCATTTAGCTGACCCCTGCATACATTTTTTTTTCTCAAAACACTCCCAAAAGACAATGCAGGAGGGAAAACATCAGAGAACTCTGTTGGACAGTAATCTGATGCAGAGCGATGATATCTGTAAATGATCGGGGCTGTACTCATCCTGTCTTTTTTTGATGGACAGGCTCTGCCCAACCCTCCTACACACTGACACGTAGGAAATATGTTTCAGGGAATGACACTAGCATACCCTCTTACACTTAATCATTGTCAATCACTCGGCGCACTTGGCTCATTGGGTAATAGGAACAGATCCAGCATCGCATCCCCTCCAATCTGTTTGGCTCTCACACGGGAGGTGCATGCTGTTTTCATGCCTGTGTGGGATGGCTTCAAGCTGTTTTCTTATCAAAAGGCCCATTCAGACATTCTCTTTGAGAGGCATTGCAAACCTCAGATCTCACAGCCTCCGTTCAACCACATGTCTTGATTTAGGAGGCCAGAATCAGATTTGCTGCCACGAAGAGCTGTCACTGTGAAAGAATGGGATGTGATTTATCATCCCGAACCACACAGGGCTGATAACCAGAGAGCTGGCATTTTTACACGTACGCACACACGCGCACGCACACGCGCACACACACACACACGCACGCACGCACGCACGCACGCACACACACACACACCTCAAAGAAATACCTTACAAAACAGATGAACACATGTTCTCAAGCTCACTCATCCTCTGGCTCAATCACTCCTATGTGTTTTCACAAAAAGCCGCAATTTGACACAGAAGCCGTCTTGCCCCTCGCGCTCTTGCATGCTGGATCACATGCTTTTTTACAAACTGCAACTACATCACCTTCCACCCAGGGATCCTCTCTAAACGCTCCCTTTTAAACCTCCACTAACAGTCTCATCATTGATTTTATGTCTCTGTGCTTTTTTTTTCCCTTCCTCGGGTTGTAAGCAAGCAAACACAGCTGAACCCTAACACCCTGTGTCCCGCTGTGTCTCCCTCAGGGTGTTCTCATCACGAAACAGCTACAAAACATCTTAGAGTGAAACACCCTCAGCAACACAGGCCATTGAAAGGCAAAGGTGACGGGAGCAAGTTTTTCACCATTTCAAAAGTACAGAATCATCAAATAAACTGCACTTTCTCTCTCTCTCAACATTCAGAGGTTGAGAGCAGTTACTTCTCCAAAGAAGTAGTTTCTCTTAACTCTTTCTATCCTTCTCTCACTTTTTTTCACCCACCCATCTTTCTTTCTCTCGCGCTCTCTCTCTCTTTCCGTCTTGCTCTCGCCAGTTGCAGCTTATTATTTCTTTGTGGAAGAGTACGTGATTGCCAGGATTGCTTGGTGGTGCCTCCTCTGAAGTTGTTAGTTTCAATGAAAAGGCAGAGAGACTCAGATTGTTCTGCTTCTGATCTCTCCGCCTGTGTCTCCGCTCGGCCCTCCCGCTCTCTCTCAGGCTCGTTTTTTTCTGATCAATCAACAAACTGTTGCAGTGTGCAGCGGTTTCAGCATAATCATCATAAGGTGTGTTGGTGGGCGCGGAGAGGAGACTTAACTTGCGAAAGGCTAGCGAGTGCAAGCGTAAACCTCGCCTGCTCTCCTGTCCCTGTTAGCTCAGCCATTTTTGGGCGGTCAGGCTGTCTTGCCACAATCACACGCTGGCGCCACAATTGCCTAGCCCCAACTGCAACCCTTTCACTGTGTAATGAATACGTCCAGAAATAAACTTTAACCACTCATGCCCTGCTGCTTGCCCCTCGCGCATATATGTACAGAAACAAGGCTGGAGTGATGTTTGTGTTGTGCCCTGGATAGTGGCATGCTCACCTGGCCTCAGGACGGCATGTGGTGATGGAGTGGTTATGGTTCAACACTGAACCAGTCAGTGAGAGAGAGGTGACCACTGACCGCTGTCACCCTCTGGTGGGACTGAGCGCGCCCCTGGTCCAGGGAATGTTGTGGAGGGATAGAGATGACCAGAGAAGTAGAGTGGTGTTTTTGTCTACTTGAAAATTGTGTCAAACTCTATGTTTGTGTGTACTTATGCTCGTATTAAAAAAGGCATGCTCGTGATCTTGGGCTTGTGCAACGGTGCTTACGTACAACCACATACTGAACAGTTTACATAGTACATATGTAGGAAAATGCTTTTTGTGGTATTCATCGCTGTCTGCATGTCCGTATGTATGCAACATTTATCGCCACAAGAGATAAATATACCTGCACCAAGCCCACAGGCTCGAGTCTTGATTGTGCAAGGGATGGTCGGATCAGAGCGGTAATTTTCCACATTTACACTCAGCCCACTTGAGTCCACCTTGAAGGGCGTTTCTATGAGGATAAGTGCTGTATGCTTCCGTGTATGTATGTGTGTGTCTGTGGGTGTGTATATGCTGTATGCTTGCACAATTTTGTTTGTCTGCGCCTGTGTGTTTTCGCGCTGCAGCCTCTATATTCGTCTTCAGAAACATGTGCACGGCAGAGGAACATTCCCTTCACGTAAACTGCTGTTACGAGTTTTGTTTATTTTCATCCCGTCTCCGTGCAAACAAGCACACCTATGAAATCAGATAGCACAACATTTATTTACCATTTCCATCTGTGATAAATGAAACCAATTAAGCCGCACTTTTATATTAGGGAGGAGGCAATCCTAATTTTCTCCTTAAGTGCGGTTTCCACGGCAATCAGTGGTCTCTGCAGGGGGCCGGGAATGGAGGCGTTGGGTGGGAGCGCACACAGCAGGGACAAACTGAGAGCGAGAGCCTACTGCACTCCGGCTGAATCTTCTGCTGGCATGCACTGTTGCTTTCTCACATACACACGTTTGCTGGTGCACACACATGCACACACACACACACAAACACACACACAAAAATCACACAGAAGCAGCCAGTATCACACAAACATTTGCACGTATTCTTTGTTAATTTGGCCTCATCTATAGGCTTTATGGAGTGAAGCTGAAGGTTATAAGTAAGTAAGTAACATAAGTGTCCATGTTGATGTTGACCCGCCAATTCATGAAATGATGATCATTCACTGATTCACTAGTGTCCATCCTATACTGTACGTTTGACATTGAGAGCAGTGTCCTGTGTGTCCAGGCCTGTTCCTCTTTCTTTCCTATGAATGAAGGAAATGAAGGAAAATATGGACATGAGAGCTTCCTCAGTCTATTAACAGGGTACGTATTTATGGTTCCAGTCAGAATATTAGGGAACTTGGCTAAGTGTGTCATCATTTATTGTTATGTCTGACTGGATTTTCCCTTTTTCTCTGTTGAGGGGGGGTTCACAAAAAAAAGGTCCAATTTTTTTTATGCAACCACAAAGCAGAATCAACAAATGTGCATTTGCGCAAGTCTCTCACATTTGTATGATTTTAGTTTTTAGTAGTAAAGTCTGTTTAAATAGGTATGAAGGATGAAAATGAGCTATTCTGGAGCTCGATAGAGGGAAAGAAACCTGTGGAAATTGTACTGAACCAGACAGTTTTATTTTGCCCAATTCTGCAAAATTAATAAACAAACAAAATGAATAAACAGGAGCCGTGCTGAAATGTTGACCAAGCAAACAGGCAGACTAGAATTGCCTGTTGTGAGTATTTATAGGGTCTGTTTTGGAGCTCTTACAGAAACTCACAAGATTGGGGCTAGAAAATGTAAAAAATAAATATATCTATAGAGAGAAGTCTTTTACACTTAGATAATGTTGATGCTTAACAGACAATCCTTTTAATACAACAAACACTGTTATTTACAGTAAACACAAAGATTATTTTGTATCTATAGTAAGCAACACTTTTTAGCTATTTTCTGTGCAGCGTCTCTTTGTGAATTAAAAATGTTCAGACTTTTTAATACAATCGGTCACTGTTCTTAGCAGTGATATACTGTTCTGGTATATAATCAGACAGAGATTTGATTACATGACAACGTTTTGCTAAAAAGATAGGAGAGTCAACAGATAAAAATAAAGGTGTTTTGACAGTTATGTTTGTGAGTCAAGCACAGAATTTTTTTTATTTTAGGTGGATATTCTCTTCTCTTTTTACTTTCACTTTACTTTATACTAAATGTTGGTTTTGTGCTTTGTTCTAAAGCTATTGTCGGTCCATGAAAGTGAACACGGCACTGTTCGACTAACCAATCAACTTCATTTAGAATGTTGAGAATATAAACATTTTCTCAACATTGAGAGAGCTTCATATTTTTTGGTCAATGAATCTTTTTAACAGAAGACGAATTCCAACTTCACTTTTGCAACTCAACAGAACTTTTCCTGTAAACAATTAAAACTTTCCTCTTGTTCGCGGTTGTGATACATACGATTCCTCCGCTCTATAGAAGCCAGTTTGCTCTTTTGTACGGAAAAAATGGAAAGGAAGAAAAGAAAAAGGCGGGATTCAATCCGTCACACTGGATCTGGCATAGCCGTCTTATAGTTTGAGAACGCAAAGAAGTTGAAGCTCAGACACAACAGTTGTGAGTCAAACGCAGGAGTGTTCCACAGGCACAAGGATGGAGAGGCACAGAGGGAAGAAAAGGAGAGAAGGAGGCACAGAAAAGGAAAGAGAGGGATGAAAAGAAAAAAGAAAGAGCGAAGGCCTTCCTCAGAACTGTATTCATAGAGTCTGGCTCTTTCAGGTTCATCTCTCATTACTCCTGGGTGCTTTCTCAAGCTTAGCGGAAATGGATTACGCTACACAAAGAAAGGAATAATCACCCTATTCTCCTCCTTCTTCTCTGATAAACACACAGGCGCACGGGACACATCTACACACACACACCACACACACAAACATAAACACACTCTCTTCCAGTCTGTTGTTTTGCCATACAAACTCATATACACACACTGAGTGAGCCAAGCTTTGTGTGGCGGTGAGTCGCTGAGTGGGGTGCTCGTTCTCTCGCTGCATGCCAGGGGACTCGTCAATTATCTCCCCAAACGCACCCAGTCCTCAGGGGGGAAAGGCGGTGACGGAGACGTCCCTGTTTTTGAGGGAACCTGGAGTTTGCAACATTCAGCTGAGTGACAATACATTCATGCTCTAATTCTAGGCTAGCAGATGTAATGTTTTTTCTTCTCTCTCCTTCTTCCTTTGTCTCATCCCCTTCTGCTCTCCTTGTACTTCTCATCATTCCAACTTTGAGAAGTTGGAGCTCCTAAAGGGTTTAGTCGGTGTGTGTGTGTATTTGGGTGGTTTCTAGTGGATCCTCAGCTTGAGTTTATGCTTGCGTGTGCATGTGTGTCTTTGGCATTAAAGGGTGTATGCTATGGTTTGATCTTTTTTATCTAATACAGGCGAGGTGGAACTCCCAAAAGAGTTAGTTTCTTTCCCTGAGCAAATTTAAGAAATGTCTGCAAAGGAAGAAAAAAAAATAACAAAAGAAAAGAAAAGAAAAACAACAGTTTTTATCATATTCATGTAATTAATTATGCAATGATTAGCATTTTCTCTTTTCAAGCATGAAACAGAGAAAACCGTTAGCACTTTTATATTTACATATACAATTACATCAAGCCTTCCATGGATTAAAAGTTTGGACCGATGCAGTAATATTTTGACAACGTTGTGCCAGTAAAGGCAATATTTTTAACAGATGGTACTCATGTCATTACAGTTTTGAGGTCTTGAATTTTGAGTCGAACATATAATTGCTCTGTCTCCTGACAGCCACCAAGCAGATTGACTCACTGGGAACGGCTTCAAATAAAAAAACTCCCTGTCCATGTTTGTCTTGCCGGGGTTGACTGTATCTGTGAGCACTGGGCTGTGCGGCCACTTCTACCTGGTTAAATTAAAGAGAATATGAATAATAGATGGGGAGAATGACACTTCCGTCGCCAGGGGTAATGAAAGACCGACTTCCAGCTCTCTCGTCACTCCTCTGACTCACAGAGAGCGCTAATAAAGATGACACTTGACAGCTAACGAGACCCATCTCGGGTGGGGACATGCACACATACACAGAGAAAGACGAGGGGAAAGAGAAGGGGGGAGAGAGTAAGATAGTGAAAACACAAAATATAAGAGGAGGGCAAGTGTTATCAGGGCATCTAACCTCCAGCTGGCCAAACAACTTGTTGTCCTGCTCTAGCACTCTGCAAAACATTTTATAAAGTGAAAAAATGACTGTCACTCACACACCGATTTCAAGGTTGGAAATAGATATACGGGGAGGGGATGACTGACAAAAAAAAACAAAAAATAGGCATCTTCTCAGTAAAAGGTGTTGGAGAAGGGAATGAAAAAGAAGATAGAGGAAAAGACTGCAAATAAGATTAAGTCTGTCCATAAGGGACAAGTGGTGCGCTGGAACACAGAAGGTTGGAAGTTGGAGGAAGCCCTGCCCACAGCCTGATCTGCTGGGTCAGTCTCAGCTCCAGTCCTGCCACAGAGCTCCCATAGAGAGGGCGTGCCATTGTTTACTGTCCGCGGTGCGGGTAAACAATAAACAATGAAAAGACTGAGAGGTTGCCAGCACCTCACCCTAATGTTGCCATTTTGGGAACTCAAATACGCCCCCATGCTCCTCACAGCCCCCACACACCACCCACTGCCTCCCTCTACCTCTGCCACCTCCCCCATTCAGATTCATCCCCAGCCCCAGAAACCCCAAAGGGGCGGCCGCCCTGCCTGCCCACGCTGCCCTCTAAGAAACCACGAGAGGGTGTGGTTCCGCCTGAAACAGGGACGCCATTTATTTTGGGCGCATCTCTGCTGACTGACTCATGTGTTGACTGGAAAGTTGGCTGCAGGCTCCATGGGCCGAGGCTCCACCAGCCCATGTAGACTATCAGTCACTGACCTGCTCTCTCTCCTTTAGGGCCTTCTTCCCCCCCCCCACACCTCAGCCCACAAGTTGAAATGCACCAATAGCCACCCACTCCCATCCTCCCACCCACCCTAACCAGCCCTCATCACTTCTCTATTTTTGTCTTTATGTCAGCCCTGCCACTTACCACCCTGCTCTTAGTCTCAAATTGGTGAATTGCCATTGTTTCACAGTGCCCTTCAGTCGGCGCTTTGTAAGAGTTGCTAATCAAGCATAATTTTATGATGGGCATGTGTCACATGTATTGTTTGAAGAACATTATTACATAAGAATATATGGACATAAAAAGAGAGAGAGACAAAGAAGCAGAAGGAGAGATTGTTCGCAGAAGCTGAGTCAGATCAATTTCGTGCCATTATGAAAAAAAGTATCGACCCTATTCGCATGTGGAATAGAGGTTGATTTGATCGTAAATAGCAAACCTGCAGATACATGTTTCCATCTTTACATTTAAGGAGAAAGGGTAAGACCTAATTATTGGAGAGTTTAGCAATAACATCGGATGATTCGTTACGAAACTCTGCTACAAAAATAATATTTGTATTTATTTTACAACTTATTGCCTCAGTGGCTAAACATCCTCTTTAAAAATAATATAATCCACTCTTACATTACTTCGGAGCCACATTCATCTGTTGTATGATGGCAGTCTTTGAAATTTAGAATCCATTCAATCAATTTAAATAAGGAAAAAGAGCAGTCTTTAATCCAATAATAATAATTCATTTAATGCCAGGAATAAAACACCTTTGAGAGCTTTAACAATTATGATATTGCACATTTAACGACGGCAGCTATTGTTCTCAGTGGATAAATAAATTACCTACACAGATAATGTATGAATGATGTGTGTAATAATAGATGTTTAGGTCAAACTTAAGGCAGGGAAATGTTTTAATCTACATACACACATCAGATATTGATAAAAGAATTATTCAAGATAAAAAATCCTTACTGATGCACATTGTATAATTTGTTGAGAACAAAATTACGAAATTTAAATCACAAGCTGATCCAACTTACATGAATTTCATCAGGGCAACTCATGTGACTCAGTAGTGTGTATGGCCCGTGTGCCTGTGCACTCATGACAACATCTGGGCATGTTCCTGATGAGTCAGTGGATGGAGTCCTGGGGGATCTGCTCCTAGACATGGATCAGGGCATCAATGAGCTCCTGGACAGTCTGTGGCTGTACTTGGCGGCTTCGGATGCACCAATATGTAACATCCCATAGGTGCTCAATTAGATGTAGGTCAGGGGAACGTCAATGCCTTTGTCATCCAAGAACTGGAGATCTATGCGACCCTCCAAGGATATGCCTCCCCAGACCATCACTGACCCCCCAACAATGGGGCATGCTGGATGATGTTACAGCAGCATAACGTTCACCACTGCGTCTACAGACTCTTTCATGCCTGTCAAATGTGCTCAGTGTGTCCTTTCTCTCATCTGTGAAGAGATCGAGATGCCAGTGGCGGACCTGCCAATTCTGGTGTACTTTGGTAAATGCCAATCCAGCTGCTCTGTGCTGGACTGTGAGCAGAGGTCCCACTAGTGGTCTTCGGGCCCTCATACCCCCCTTATGGAGTCTGTTTCTGATAGTTTGTTGAGAAAAATCCACACCAGCTGGAGGTAGTTTTTAGAGTTCTGGCAGTGCTCCTCCTGTTCCCCTGCACAATGGAGCAGATACCGGTCCATCTCTGTTCAGCTCAGGCCTCCTGGTATCTCCTCCATGCTCTTGAAACTGTGGTGGGAGACACAGCAAACCTACTTGCGACCGCACGTATAGTTCTGGAGGACATTAGCAAAACTAAAAACTAGTGAAGAATCATTCAGGAACTATTATTTTCAGCCACCACATCAAAAACCATTTCCTTTTAGGGGTTTTCTTGCTTTTGTCTCTCCATTGCACCTGTTATCACTTTCATTTCACTTTCAGATGGACATCTCTGAAATTTAACAGACATGGTGTTATACAGTTATACAATTTACGTGAGCTGTGTGCTCGAATAAGAAGAATAAGACGAAACTAGAGTAAATACATTTTTCAAGGCTGGACCAATCAACATGGCATAGATAGGCAATGGAAGAGAGGACAAGGGCCCATAAAAAACTGCCCAACTGTAACAGGACTTTTATTTATCTGAATGCAGAGTCTTTTATATAGTGCAAGTCAAATTTATTATTTTGCTATTTATTGTCACTAGGGGATGGAGACCTGGACCTTTTTTATCCTCAATGTAAATGTCCTTGCATTGCTCATATTTCACAAGCACCACAGGTAACTAAAACAGAAATTCTTCTCACCTCAACTTCATTTAAATTTAAAGAAACGTAGGCAATAATTTCATGACGTTACCTGTGACATATACCTGACTACCCAGCACCAAAACCCACTGACCTACTGTACGACATCTTAATTCTTTACCTACATTTTATTATATGGCGGTCAAAAGAAGCAGTGGGTGCTCTTCATCTTCCCTGTTCCTCCCCAGGGTCCCAATACTGTTCTGGAGATGTCTGTGGGTTCCTTGCTATGGCGTGGCGCTCTGACATTCCCTCCACACCCACACTGGCAGCCAATGTGCCAATTAGTGGCCTTCTCCACAGGGGTGGGTGTATGGGAGGTGGAGAACACAGGAGAACGAGAGACAGAGGGGAGAAGGAGCAAGAGACGGAGCGTGTATATGAGCGTTTTCGGATGTGTGTATGCATGTGTGTGTGTGTGTGTGTGTGTGTGTGTGTGTGTGTGTGTGTGTGTGTGTGTTGTGTGTGTGTGTGTGTGTGTGTGTGTGTGTGTGTGTGTGTGTGTGTGTGTGTGTGTAACAAGGCCTCAGACCTCAGACATTCCTTTCGCTATGACCTAGGGTACAATTAAGGGTTGTCCCTCCCCTGCCTCCCCTCCTTGATGGACCACATCAACGGAAGTCCTGGCCCAGCTGGAAGCTCTAATGACGGGAGGGAGGCCAGGTCGCGACCCTTGTGTGCCACCTCAGCGCCACGCCCTTCCTGTTTGGGTCCAGACAGGGTCTACGCCAAGAGAGGAGCAGAGAAAAGGGGAGACTGGGAGCGAGGAAGTGTTTTGAGTTTGTGAACATCTGGAGAGCCTGCTGGGTATGATTGGGGGGTAGAAACAAGCATGGTAGCTGTCGTTATGATTTTACTGCTGGACCAAAACAGCAAAGACAGCCCTAGAAACCTACAGGACCATGACGGACTGAGTGACGGCTAGACCTAATAATGAAGTTATACAATTGTTCACCCAACCAGGTGCTTGAGTTTCCCCAATAGGTTTACTAGCTGGCATAAGGCAAGAATTCAAATACAGCGAGATGACGATGCTGAATAGCACATTACATCATCTGGTGTCGTTTAGCCACACTGTGAGCAGGTTCTTGCTTCTTTCAATCAACAGCAGTGTTTATAATGGTTCACAGCAGTTTCCAACTATATCGTATGTTGTCCAGTTACAGTCCAACCATGTATTAGCTTTTGAGCAGGTCTTGATTAACCATTACCTGTCATCCCTTTCTGTATAAGATGACTTCTTAAAATGTATCAAATTCTCAATTTACAAAAAAATCAACTTGAGAAACAGAGCTCGCTGCTGTCATAACTCGCTCTCTATTTGAGGCTTTGGACCTAATGATAAATTAGTCAAACCTTAGAGCATGATTGGAGGTAGTAAAGGGCGAGATGAGAGAGGCAGACAAGTAGGTGTCTGGTTATTTGTTACAATGCAGACGGTGCTGTAAGAGTATCATGGGACTGAAAGCCGCGGTCCTTAGCCCTGCTATCGTCAGACAACCCACCCTCATGGAGAGGCCTGGATAATGATATCTCTGTGAGTCGGTCTGTCTATCTGTCTGTCATGCATCTGGATTTGCTTTCTCCATTCTGTTGAGTGAGGAGCAGCAGGAAACGTGTGGGGGTGGTTAAGTGTGTGTGTGTGTGTGTGTGTGTGTGTGTGTGTGTGTGTGTGTGTGTGTTGCATCTGGTAGGCTTACATAGCAGTATGGTCGTGTGTTTGAGTGTGTTTGCGTGACAGGGGTCCCCACAGATTATAGATGTTGATAAGCATCTCCTCCCAGCTTTGAAACCGTGTAATTGCCACCTTGCTCAAGTAGTTGAGAGGAGAGGAGGGTTGCATCTATCAATTATTTCTTTATCGATTAATCATAGTTTATTTTTTTGGCTGATCTAATGAATAATTTTTCAATTCATCTAAAGAATTTTGTATAACTTTATTAATACAATAATGATTTGTTTTTAAATGTAAAACATATCATTTATATTTGTTTAATCATCTTCTCTAAAATACAAAAAAATTGACAAGCCTAGTAGTTGTATCAATGTCTCTATGAAGTAAAAACTGACAGTACCGAAAGTACAGAAATTACAGTTCAATAGCATTTCGAAAGCAGACGTATTTATATAATCAATGACGTTTTATTACGTTGGCGCGTCGCACCAGCCGTGATGTGGCGGACATATCACTGACCAACTAAAACCAATGTTCTGCTGATATGAATTTCACCATGTTCACCAAACAGTAAAGCATGTGTGAGCTCATGCGCCTTACGTGTGCATTTAACCTGTGTGGGTTAATGTCTGCTTCTGTGTGTGGGACAACTAGAGTGAGGGACAATCAATGCTTGTCCAGTGATCATAGTCATTACAGTATTAGTGCCTGAGTGACCAATAACACTGATAATGTTTCCACTTTACCTCTGAACAAAACAGACCGACATGTTCAGGGTGAGTCCTGATTCAATCCATTAGGCCATGAATATGCTGTGTTGGTTCACTTAACTGTGTAAATTCCTACGGTCTTTTATAGTATGTTGTAAATACCCATGCAGATTATTAAATGTAGTTTGACTTAATTAATTTAATTATTTAAAGTCATTTTATCAAAACACGTCAAATTGTTTGGCTAACTTGTCAGCTAGACCTCTTTCGAAATGTGTTCTGATTTCTACTGATACACTAGCAAGTAAACAACTTCACTTACACAGACAAAAGTCAAGCAAGCAGAACAGCATGTGACATAATAAGCTAAAGTTATGACTTACTTGTCCAATATCAACACCAGATCGCCATCTGTCCTGCTTCCTTTGCTCTGTTTTAGCCAATGGGTGAACTATGCGCCAATATTCACTCTTGCTTGGTATTTTACTCGATCACCATGTCCTTCGTCTCCTCTGAGAATGTTCTCTTCGGTTTCTTTGGTGGCTATACTTTGATGTCCACACTAAGAAATTGCAGGCTAGTTGTCGCTTACAGCTAGATGCTAGCTCCAGCTCTGGTGGTTGGTGTATGATGTAAAGCAGGTTGTAATATTCCAGCATGGTACACCAGAGTAACATAGTGTAGTGGCACACATGCCATTGTTCCCATTATATGTTTGTTCCATAAGAATGATTTTGAAGCAGGTATTTACCAGTGTTTCTTTAATACCAATTGGTTGTGATTTGAATGCACCAGCCTATCTTCTGTTAGCATGACAATGGGTTCAGTGGTCTCCCCAGTCACCACAGCTGAATCTAGTAGAATACCTTTTGAGATGAAGAACAGACTCACAGGCTCATTGAAGGGTAGTCATGTCAACATTGACCACAACCTCAAAAGACAACAACATCATGCAGAATGGCTTGTGGCTGTTATGAGAGCAAATGGTGACCCCGCCCAGTATTATCATGGTGCTCCTAATTAAGTGCTTGGTGAGTGTTTGTGATGTTGAGTAATTAAAATGGACTAATACAAAATATTTAAATATCACAGTAGCACACTGACGAGAAGCACTGTGTATGTGTGTTGCCATCCTGTCTTCCTGTCACGTCACACAACAGTGAAACAGTAAACAATACAAACACTAATTTGTCCGTATTGACTGTACGGCTCCTATGTCTCTCATTAGCTTCTATTAATCTATTTACCCTTCACCATGCCCTGACACCACCCCAAGAACCCCAGCCTCCGCCAAAACCAAAGTGACACTGGCTCCGCAGGCGAGGTTGGGAGGCCATGAGGTCATACCAATGATGGCACTAGCTGTCGACCGGTGAGATGTGGGGCCCGTAGGCGGAGGGGTGCTAGGTGCCTGCAAGGGGAGAGTGAAGGGAGTGTGCCGGGGGAAGTGAGACATTCATTAGGAGAGCCAAGCTGACGCTGTCACCCTTGCCTGCTTCTAAGGAGCCTGCTCAGACACACGCCAGCCTCAGCTGCTGCCGAGCCATGGCTGTGCAATGCACCGACATGTCTTCAACATTCAAGTCACAGTTTGTGTGTGCATAAATATGTGTGTGTGTGCAATTGAATGTTAAAATGATATGTTATGCTGTGAAACACTGTCACACAAATGCTCTTTCATTCACAGATGCAGTATAGAGCGAGTAGATAGATGCGGAGAGAGAAGCGCACACAGGGTCTATTATAAAATGCAAGTTCAAAATCATGGTTCATCTGCTGAGGCCTTTCACTTGCTTCTGTTATGCAGTTCTGATGACAAATGAGACAAGCATGTTCCCTCAGTCACTTTGCATGCCTGTGAAAGCAGAGCCCATTTTATTGGGCCTCTAATGTGATGAGAGAGGCCAGGAGTCAATTACTGTGTACTTATTCTCACTCTGCCTGAACACTGACTTGTTAACGCTTCCTAATAATGAGCTATTGTGAACAAGAGGGCTACACTGGATCCTTTTGACTCACAGAATGGAAAACATTTTCCATTCTCTTTGTGCCCCATCACTGATGCCTGACAAAAATGAATAAAGACAGGAGGGACACGGGGAATGTTTACCTTAAAACTGTAATGATGTCCTGGGCTTTTGTTGTTGAAACAATGATAAAGGAGGCAAAGTAGTTCACACTTCTATGTTTAATACCACCATTATACTTTTATGATAATGTATTTACCAAATAAGTATACTGACACATTGAATATTCTGTTCATGTTTACTTTGGAGCAGCATAACAATGAGAGTAGAAGGTAAAACAAGGTTTATGGAGGCCGTTGTCTGTCCAGAATACATCGACTTGTCTCACAGAAAATGTTTCTTTAACTGAGGCCCTGTTAAGACGTGGTATTAACATTTGTCTCAGTTGATCCACTCACAATGGGACAGTTCCAGTCACAGGCGTAAATATCTTTGACATCTGGGCACATAGATCGCACCTGCAAGTGGTCTGGGACACACAATTATCTTAGTTGTGCAAACGTAAATGTGTCTTGAGTCTGGACACTATTGTCCTCTGTCCTACTGCAGTGCCATGTAGAACCTAGAGTTATTGTACACGTCTCAACCTTACCCATACAATGAAATATTCGTGATCATGTTGACCGCCTCATGACACCTATTTTAATGATTTAAATCTTGTTTGGTTCAACTGCACACTGAACCGTGGACATTTGACTGAAATCTTCTGGAGGGCGGTATGTGAGAACTTTAATGTCCAAGTCAGTTGCACAAAACATTTATCTACCAGCCTGCAAGTAAAATATCCGAAAGATTTCGGTATTAACCCATGTGAGAAAACAGCAGGAAAATGTCCTTAGAAGTCACAGCTACTCAACATTACTGGAAATTTACCGAAATTTTCAGAAATATAAGTCTAAATAATAATCTTATTTGCATAAAGAGCAAGAAACTGAAATCTGATCATGTGGGTCACTCAAGACACATGTGGAGACGTATTGTAGCACCAGGTGTGAACTGATGTACTCAGAGCTGAGCACTTATGATCGGATGACCCGAGACAGATGTTAATACAAGATCTGAACGGGGCCATAAAGTTTGTGTTCAGCCAGTAAAGGCGGTAACACTACCTAACTCCATATCCCTCATTATACACTACCTGTGTAGACTAGCTTTAAAGTCCTTTGCTAAAAATATAGCAGAGGTTTATGTTATTTTAGCACTTGCCAAGTACCTGGTGCCGCTTACATTTGTATTGCATTTGTTTGTTTTGCTTGCGATATGCAGTTTTCAGAGCCGGTGTGAACTTGAGAATAGTGGCACAATTTTTTTAATTAATGGTGACATAAGGATTGAAGGGACCATACTAAACAAAGAACCTCTACAGAGAAACCCATATTATTAGACCCTTATTTCCATTTTTAACACAATTGTGATTGTTGGTTTGTTAATCAAAACACAAGCTACAATATGCTTTAAGACAGAAATAAAAAAACATTGTATTTTATATCATGGATCAGGCTAATGCATTATCCATTGTTCTGCACCAATCTATTAATATGCTGGTGTCTCCTCCATCAAGTGTTATCATCCTGGCAGGCTTTGCTCTTGAAGCAGTAGCAGCAACAAAAGTACTTATCCTGTATATCACTCACATTCTCCACTTCTCTGTGCAGATTCAAGTAAGATTAATTTACTTTAAACATAATCAAGTAATTGAAAGGTTGAATAATTCTCCAGTTGTGGTTAATTGTGATAAATCAAAATGGCAACTCAGAGTGTAGGCTCTCAGTTTTAAAAGCCTTGCAGGATGCCGTCTCTTCACACAGTTTGATTGGGGAAATACAATTCATTGTTCTTAATTATCCAAAATATCTTTTCAAATTCTGCTTGACAAGGTTTTTTTTCTATAATTATTAAGCAACTTGCTTTTGGAAAAAAAATGATTAAAATACTGGCACTTCACTAACATTGAAAGCTGGCTTTTGGAATACACAATGGAAATAGGATAATAAATTCCACTGCATTATACTTTAATACAATCGAAATGAGGTTGATCTTTGCCAAATCAGTTTATGAGAACCCCTGGCTTTGTTCATTTGTTTTAATTAACGAGAAGAGGAGAGGTGAGAAAAAAAACACTGGCACATTGTTAATGTAATTAAAGATTAATTCCAGAATATTTTGTGTGTGATGTCTCCAGTGTTGGGGAAAAATATCCATATTTTACATAAAACACTGTGTGGTTAATTTTAGGTAATTTAACATAAAACCTGTCACAGGCCCTTCCGACACTATTCATTTAGCATTAGAGGTGTTTCAAGGACCACAATTCATGTGTCACTTCTCTTGTCAAAAATATGTTTTCATGTGAGGATAAACCTGAGGCAACTGTTTGAGGGTTTAGTCACTTGCTGTAGAGGTAGAACGCTTCATTTGTTGACATGACAGAGCAAGGTACGAAACCTTGTGCAAGAAAATAATAGGTTATAGATTAGTGGGCAGAAATTCTACTTCCATCCCGGACTCTTGATTGTAAAATTTTAAAATGTACGCTATTTACATACATACCACCTTAGCTTGAAGATGCCTTTTTTAATTTCTGGCCATGGTGTCTCATTCTTCATGCAGCACACCACAAATTGCAGCAACATCAACAAAGATCAGTCTACTGTATCTATCTGGTATCTATTTTTCAAAGTCAAGAAAAAATGTTTACTTTATCAATATTAAACCCAAATTTTTTCCCCAGTTTTGTGAAGTAAGATTTGCCCACATGTGCAGGACATGTCTCTAAACTTCGAGCAAACGTAGAAATATTGTTATTTACGAGATAACGAATCCAAATTTATTGTGTTTCTTGATCGTTTGCCTCAAAAAGTCCTCTGCATGTTCAGTGAGCTTTACTTTCATTCCTCCAGAATGTTTAATTACCTAAATGAACTCATTGTGTACTTCACTGGACTAATTTCACTCTTTGTCCAAGGTCATTTTTGACAGAGATTTAAAGTGACCAGTCTGTACAAGGAACAGTGCAGAGTGCCAAAAAGAGCATGAAGAGAACGAGAGGGGAAAAGAAGAGATGATAGTGTAGAAGACCTTGTGTTGGGGGAGGTTGCAATGGAGAGATGAAGTGAGGTACAGCTAACATTCACAGAAATAACTGCCATTGTTGACCATGGCTATAATGCATTTGATATCCGTTGGATGTAGGTAACTGAGTGCCCAGTTCATATAGTGACATATGGAGCACTAGTACGTAATGACACAGCAGTTTGCCTACAGCGCTGGCCCATCGTCTGTGGGATGAATAAATCAATTGAATCATTGTGCCACACTTTGTCGAAAGTGATAATGTTGCGGGAAACCTTCTTGTGTGTCGTTTCACCCATCTGTCATCCACCATTATTGCAGCAGATCACAATAACCACAGAAAAGGCTCCTGGGGCTTTTTTTAGAGTGCCACCTCATTGTTTTGTCTTAAAAACAGTCAAACGTGGCAAAAAAAAGAAGTAGGGGCAAACAGTTTTGATGGTTTTTAAGGATGGGGGAATAGCAGCCTGACGTTGTCATACTCATAATTCTAGTCAGAATGTGAGTCTGATACTGCTCCATTGGGCTGTGATTATGGGGCGTGTTTCCCCCGGACCAGGAAAAAAAATGCCTATTCGCTCAATTGGATTCGCCAATCAGAGCAACATATTATGTGACGTATGTTAAGTAGGGATGGGCATAATTACTCGACGATCGATTAATCGATCATTAAGAATTTCCTTGATGACATTATTTTTTCATTGAGGAAAGATATTGCATGTTCGCTATGTGTCGGGAGGTTGGAATATCCGAGCTGCCCTGAACGCAGCACAGCGAGGATCTTAGCAGCCCGGAGCTATCCTCCGCTGCTCGGCTTCATGTCCGCACACGGACCCTCAGTCCACGCGGAGGGGAACCCAGACAGACCCGGGTCTGGGTGAGGGGCTCCGGGAGTGAGGACGTGACAACAAACGTACTGAGAGGTCGAGAACCGTAAAATCGAGCTAGCAGTCAGCGGCTAGCTGCTGCTCTCTCATCGGGGCTAAAGAGTGCAGCAGCGCATATTTTCAAGTGTAACCATTGAACGGAACCCGTTTAACTGCCACAAGAGTTGTTCATCTTGTAATAAAGATTTCAATGAGGAATCACGCTGTGTTTTTTCTATTTTCACAGCATTTTTATATAGCCTATAAATAGTGTGTTTTAATATAAAAATATTAATGATTAGTCAAAAATTGATTCGGAAAAAGGAGCTGGCAACGACCGCTGGTAATGTCCACCTCGTCGTGCACGCCGAGTTGAGTCGCCGTGATATCCATTTCGGTCGCCTATTTCACTTGGTCCTCAATAAGTGCAACCAAAGGAGAAACCACAATGACCACTGGGTTTTCATTGTGTCCCATCTTCTTCGCGACCATCGGGGCAAGCTGATAATTAAACTTTTTCCGAATCCCATAGGAATCGACGGCAAAAACATCTTTTCGATCTACAAATGCCTTGATCGCGTTTCTCTGTTCCTCTTTCAAAATGAATGCGCTGTCGATGTCTTCTAAAACAGAATCAATGGCAGCATCTACACATCTCAGCTATCCAGCGCAGGCTTGTTTGTTGAAAACAAATTCAATCCAAGCGCTCTTTGATGACGTGGCTCATTACGTTACTGTTGATCATCTGTCCATTATCGTATAAAGCCCGCCCTGACAATTTGATTGGTCCGAACAGCTTCTGTCGGGGCATAGTTTCTCCCCAACGGAGCAATGCCAGACCAAACTTCCCGACCTCAAATGTTGTGGGCGGGGCTAAGTTCGTCTGGCATCCAGGCTAGGGGAATAGACTTATTCTAAAGAATGTGTTAGTAAAAAAATCAATGCCAAGTATTTCATGCCTAAGATGTCGTTTGACAAGCCATTTTATGTGTTTCCTCTTAACAAATCACCTAAAGCAGTTTCTCCAACATGCAGGGCAACATACAGCAAGTCTTCAAACAAGTATCTGGGGACATTGTTTTGTTGTTATATTCTTTTTGTGGCCAGCATTTTGCATAAGACACTACAGGACTAATAGGTTTTGTTTGTGACAACATCACAAAAGAGTTGTAAATCATGAATGAGAGTTATGTTGCATTTTGTCATGTTGCTTTGGGCAGGATGAGTGTGATGGATAGCCCTACAGTGCAGGGGACAAATGAGTGAAACAGCATGGGGAGAGGCATAGGTCCCACTAAATTTGCCATAACAACTGCACTAGTTCACACATACATTTAAACTGTTTTACATATTAATAGTTAGAAGGCTACAGTATTCTCTGTAATGTATCTGGTTTTGTTTGCTTTAATATAATATATGCATGTTGCTTCATGTTTTGCAAGCAAGCCGGGCCCTCTGCTCTCCCATCTCTTATCTGGCTCTGCTCAACTCTTGTTCCCGGGGACCATTGGGAAGGACAAGTCCTGGCTGTCCTGGCTCTTGACAGAGGAGATAAATCACTCAGCACACCGGAGGATAGCCTTCCAGTCGGCAAGCTGGGAACTTCATTATACCGCCCCTGCCACACATTACCATGCAGATCGTCACTGATTGGGCCGGCGCTGTGGCGAACGCAGCCTACTTCTGTCAGCACCAGAGGAGTCTCATATCTGTCTCAGCATTGAAGAAAGGAGAGGAGAGGAGAGGAGAGGAGAGGAGAGGAGAGGAGAGGAGAGGAGAGGAGAGGAGAGGAGAGGAGAGGAGAGGAGAGGAGAGGAGATGAGAGGAGAGGAGAGGAGAGGAGGAGTTTTATAATGGAAGGTCTAAGTCAAGAGGAAAAAAAGAAAAGTGGAAGTGAGAGATGATAGGCAGATCTGAAGAGGAAGTGGGGAATATCCACTAATATCACCCAAATTCAAGATATTTGGCAGAAGAAACATTGACATAAAAGTGGATTTTTGATGACATCTGCAAAATTCTTGCAAATCTAAGCAAACATATTCCGTGTGAAATTCCACTATGGTGTAGTTTCCTTCAGCAACGAGAGGCCCAGGAAAACCACAGTTTGGACTTTTTTGCTCACGCTATTCTGCATCAACACTTTCACTTGCTCTAGCACCTTGTATGTTTTGAAATACAGTAATTTTCTTCACCACAAGCCACCCATCTCGAGAGCTCATGAGGACATATTGATATATTTATAGACCTCAAACTAAGACATGATTTATGAAATGCTAAAACATTGAATAGCAAGTGCTTCCTTAGCAATTAGGTTTTATATAATGTAATTAAATTAATTAAATAAGCACAAACTGGGTTTTTTATAATAATCCCATCCATGCTTCAGTGAACACTAACATTGTTTTTCAAAGCAGGATGTGGACATGGCAAGTTCAAGTTATTGATATTGTTATATTGTATAAATATATAGAGAGCAACTTAGTGAGATGGGAGAGCACCAATCCCCCACATGCTGACTCCAAAGACAAGCATGGATCATATATCCTGTGCCCCGGGACCACACACACACACACACTTACATAAACACCCACACACACTAACACACACAGTAGTTTCCTGGTACAGATCAGCATTAGATTGACAAAATGTTTGAGTGTCACTTTCAATCATTTAAATGAATACATCCGTGTGTAGGTATGCATGAACAGACATAAGAAAGGAGACATATGAAACTATGCAAACTTCTGTCCAAAGATCAATTCTTACAACAGGAACCAGAGCACATGAGAACATCAAACTATGGTGTTTCATGCTGTTTGATTCACAGCACATCCACAATCATCATAATAATATTTACTTAGTTACTCAGTAACTTAACTCTCACAGAAATACGTATGATAAAACAACTTTTTATCATTTAAAAAAAACTGTGTATATTTTAACCAGAGTTCAATGGGTTTACATCTCTTTCCCAAATACTTTCGAGCCGGGCATCAAGCGGGATCAATACATTGGAGGGCAGTAACCCGATCGCATTGATTATCTTGGCAACAAACCAGTTATAACCTTTGGAGAAAGATGAGTAACACAGGAGAACCCAATATCCAAGACAAAGTGGAAAATATATAGTCCAGGAAAACAAATAAATCCGTCAATCAATAATTCAGCGTTACGCATTAACATTAGCTATGTAGACAGGGAACCGTTCTGTTTATCTAGGGAAAAAACAGTGATAATCACTAAAGTTTAAACTAATTAGACATGTTACAGCACAAGGTTATCACCACGACACCTTTGTGAAGGAGATGGACTGTCGGGTAGCAGTTGTCAAGGACGACAATGAGGTAACTGTGTTATCGCTAGGACTGATAGGAGGGCGTAATGGGCTGGGCAGGGGTTCCAGGTGTTCCTAACAAGAGTAAAGGTAACATCAGAAATTAACTAGCATTTCATTCCACACGTGCAAATGAAACTGAGAGGGGTGTTTGACTCCTCCACCTCTCAACCTCCAGTTCTCACCACTGACAGCAGATGTCAGTTAACTTCTGCCTGTGCTGCTGCCTGGCTCCCTCTCACTTTTTCTCTCTGACACTGGCTCATCCGCGTTAATCACCTACCAGCACAAGAAAGCATAGAGTAACAAGGTTTTATCCTCGTTCCCTTTATCTCCCACTACCCTTTTTTCCCTCTACCTTAACTTTTGTACGCCCTCCCCACTTTCCCCCCCAGTCTAACCCTCCCTTCCCCCAGCCCAGGTCTTGTGTGCCGGAGGATCCCCAGGGTGTGTGTGGGCTAATTAGGGTGAGGCATATCGGAGGGAAACACAGGTGTTAGCCAGACCGTACTCGCTGTACAGAGTAATGACTGTACTGGAGCCCCCTCATCCCACCACCACCCCCCCCAAGGGTAATTTGTCGCTACTCTGTATAACCATGCATCTCGCTGCTCCACTTCTGTTTGCTTTTCATTAATTCTTTTTATGTGGTTATTTGTTAGCATTATTTATGGCCCACACAAATATTAGTACCATTAGCTGGAGACCCAGCAATGACTTTGCCACTATGGTCGTCACCTGAGCCGCAAGGGCTCCGGAGCTGTTGAGTCAGGTCAAGGTGGAGTGTTAATATGTGCGTGCACTAGAGATGCGCTGATTGGCTCTGACGACATCCTCACGAATGCTTGACTGTATGTGTGCAATTATTAGTCAATAAAAACTTATGGACGTATTTTTGCTCGCCAGGGCCACGTTTGGCACAGTGGTGACAGGAAGCCTTCAGTTGTCATAAAAACTCAAAAGGTGTTTAGTTTGTCCAGATGGAACTTTTGTAAAAACAGTAGAGAGGACCTGCTCCCGATATTCTAATATAAGGGCCCATTGAAGGGTGAAGAAAAGCACAATTCGTACAATTTAGATGAAACACTAGTGAAAACATCATTAGGATTATTTTATATAAAATTCTGCCAACAGATCACTTTCACCTAAATCCCTCACACTGAACCTTTTAGGAGTGTACCCACCCTGTAACAGTGCAGTGACGTTTCTATGAGTGCTGACTGCGCGGGTCTCAGCAAGAGAGAACACTGGACATTTGACTAAACTTTGCACGATGCTCCTTTGCGCCAAAAAAATATGGCCGATGTTTTCATTAACTAGTAATTGCAACCTGCAGGATTAAACAAGATTGTCTTTGTCGTTGACATTTTAGAGAATTAAATTCATATTTTACACAATGATGTATGATGACGATTTCATCCCATTATTTCTACACATCCCCTATTTGTATGACCCGACCGACCCGACCTGCAGATTAACTGCTTGTCAGCTGGTACAACTGCAATCTGCAAACCACTAGCACGTATCTGTGTGTGATGCCATGTTAGCAAAAGATTTGATTTACGTCGATTTTCAGACACACTGCATTTTTCCTCTTTACTTATTGCTCCGCTGCCTCACTGTTTATCGCCTCTGACTGTGGTATATATCATTTTAAACTCTTTAAAATTCTCCATTTGTGATGTCCTATTACCCCTATTAATATTATCGTATATGACTGTGCAAATCTCAAGGATTCAAAAAAAGTGAGCAGGAGAACATTCTTCTGCTTCTTACTTCTGATTATTAAATTATGACAGAGGCTGCTGAGTGAAGAATTTATGAGCACAAATCGACAGAGAGTTGGAGTAACAGACAGTAAAAAGAGAGAGCGGAGAGGGTGAGTGATGGGAGGAGTGTGAGATGCAAAAAGAAATTGTTGAGACAACTCCAGGATCGACGGAGGAGATGAGGAGGAGAAAAGGGAGAGCACGCTACTGTTAAGTGCATAAGTGGCGATATGCACCCAGTGAGGTGGAACTGGACCTGGTGAGAGAATATTGTCTTAGGTCAAGCCGAGTCAGATTCACTTGGGTGACTGTTGCTCACTAGAGCAGAACACAGCTGAGGGAGAAAGTGGGTGTAATCCTGAGTCAGCGTCATTTTCCCTCTTACTTTGTAGAAAACATGCTTCATGCAACTCTCAATATTTAAGATATTCATGTAAGCAGCTATGGTATTGCAATGTAATGCAATATCACATGTTAGATGTATGGTTCTCTTTAATAGCACATTTTGATAATATACTTTAGAGTCACAGACAAACAACATCCACTTACACAAAGCATTTACAGCAAGCACTGTCCACTGTCTATTTATTTCAACAAACGTATTCTCCAAGTACTTAAGCGACAGCATACATCCAATATTTAAAACCAGTAAAAGCTGTCCCAGGAAAACCACTTACTATTGCAAAATTAAAACCTGGCACAACTGACCTCTGTTTGTTTACTACAAACAAACCACTACTCTCATGAACAGGACAACACGCAGCATTTTATGCTGTCCATCCATAAAACTTTTCCTCTTCATTGATGTTAAAGGGATAGTTCACCCGAAATTGAAAATTCACTCATCTCCTCACCACTATGCCGATGGAGTGGTGGGTGTGGTGTTTGAGTCCACAGAACACTTAGCTGCACACCTATGTTAACATGCTAGCAGAAATTGCAATACATCTATCAGCTATCTCAAGTTCTCACTGATCTCATCTTGCGCCCCATGGGCAAGAGCTTATGCTCTGTGTGCGCACGAACATGGCTCCGGGCTAGGAGGATATCAGCGATCATTTAGTCTCAAAACATGGTGTAAATCACCCTGCTTCAGGTCGAATTTGAATGTCAGGGCTTATGGACATTTGGAAAAAACTATAGAGGAGCAGTATGGAGGCTTTTTTCCTTTCTTCTTTTTTCCACATTTGAAGAATTGGTCACCATTTACTTCAATTGTATTGGATATGGCTGCAACGCTGTTTACCTTTAAAAAGTGTTTTGTGGATTCAAACACTTCTCCCACCCCTCCATCAGCATAGTGGTGATTAGATAATAACAGCATTTCCATTTTGGGGTGAAATATCGCTTTAATAAAAGCTCATCACCCTTGTTTTGTTGTTTGTTTCTGTTTACATTTGCATGTTTAGAAATATTGCAATTCCATGGTAGCAAAGGTATCAAGCAGGTTAAGGCATGAAATTCTGCAACGGTCATTAAGTTTGTTATGGCTGTCTGCCCTGCATACTGTACTGGGCATTATGTTCAGCTCCACTCTGAGCTTGGGTGAGTTCAACCATTTCCCATTGGTTTTCAACCATCCCAAATAGGACTGTCTCAAGGAAGCATTGCATATGATGCTGCTTTAGCTTTGGCTGCAGAATATATTGCAAATTAGCATGGATGGGTTTGATAGGGGCAGCTTCACAGCAAGAAGGTTTTTGGTTCGTAACCTGCTTCTTCCACGGTTTTTTGTTTTGAGTTTGCAGATTCTCCCTGGGCTGAATGGGTTTTCTTAAGGTATCTTGCTTCCTCCCAAAGTCTAAAGAAAGGACAGAGGGGGAGAAGGGAGGAAGAAAGAATCGATAGCTGGATAGATTGGATAGTTTATATGTCTGTATAATGTGTGCAGCCATCTGGAATTTTGTGAATTAGCTTGGTTCATCAGACGTTTCCAATATCCTTTCAAAGATGTTGTCAACTTGTCTGGTCCCTTTCAATGCTGTGGAGGAATTCTGCAACTGCGTAATCCTCTTTAAAAACTCCCAAGGGCCCCTCGTAACAACAGTCAAGATAGCGACACAAACACACTGCATTAATGAAACAAATCACCTACATCTAATTATTGCATGGAGTAAGTTGTTATTTAATTGAAGCCATTTAGTTTGTACTGTCAAACAAAGAAGGTGACGATGATGTGACTCATTACTCCTGTGGTGTCCAGAGGGACATTGTGCAATTAGAGATTTGTGGAGTGTACGCTGGATGTGTTGCATTATATGTATGTGTAAATTTAAAGTATTTCTTTACAGTGCGAGACACAGTGTGTAAGCGTTGTCATGTTGTTGGCAAGGTCATCAGCCAGGGAATTGAAAATAGTTTTTGAGTGCTGCTACTACTGATATCATTAATTGTTCAGAAAGTCTTGGGTAAAAAGCTGGGAGCCGAGTCCCACCTGGTATAAACAGCAGCTACAATGAGTAAGATGTTTTTTATGGAAGCAGGTTTTGTCCAGCAGCATGATAGGTAGCCTGCATTATTGTTAGTGGGTTCATTATCAATAAATCTTTGCCCCACTCACTGTGTGACTTCTGCTCCAATTCAGCAGCTTAACTGCTTATACACTATAATTGTTCCAACTATGTTCACTCTGTTGCCTATGAGCCAAAACATAAAATAATGAGCCATAACTAATAAGCTGATTAAAGTATCAATTAACTGTTATAATGTAAATATGTTGATATAAAACATGTCCATGTCTTTACTGTTTTTACTATTAGCTGATTTAAAACTAATTTAACTTATTTTCCTTCTTTGTCATTTATCATACTGTACAGTTGTGCTTATCTTCACTGTCAACTTTCAGTAGTAATTCAGGAGGAAGTGGGAAATTCATATAGTGCAGCACAAAGGAAGGGTGTGAAGGTCAGGGCCGTCAATTTGGATTTCACTGACACTTAACTGTGATTTTTCACAAACCTTGGCTGAGTATTTTTATTACCTGTGCATTCCTTCACAAAACTCAGTTTTTTTACTTTAAGTGTGGTTTACGAGGTAGTGTAACTCCTCCAGACAATGTACTGACCCTGTACCTACAGCATTTTTTTTGTAAGCAGGTGTTCGACAGTGGTTTGAGTCATGGCCTGAATATTATAAATGGCACTCTTCAAACTCAAATCTCCCCAAACCCCATAAAAATGTATTTTGTAAAACCCTTGTTAAAGACCCCACACAGCAATTTATTAACAAGGTTTAGGTTGATATCCATCCTTCCACTAACTAATAACTTGAAAATATAGTGTCATTAAAAATATGCATAGTTTTCTTTCTGTCTTGGAGATCCTCTGTCTTAGAAAAATGACATCTGCTTGGGGGTTGCGCTAATGACTAAGTCATAACCTGATGGATGACATGACAGTGTCAGGGTTTTAATTAGTAACTTGCCAGCATAGAAATGGGGTGTAACATTATGAGTGGCAGCTGAGACTTATTCACAATTGGTCAAGCATGTGTATCAACAGGACCCTGAAACAAGCTCCTTTCCATTATCATTACTCTGTAGACTGTTCCAAACTACATCAGCACAACATGCCAGTGTGTTTATTTGGCAAAGAACTTGCAGTGTGTCACTTTTAGGCTTTTCATCTGAAAATGACGATATCCTGAAGACTCCGAATATGCAGAGAAAGTTTGGCATCAATAAAATCCAATAAACATCCATGTTTGCTTGCTATTAGTTTCACGGACATACATATTTACTGTGTAGCGTCTTAATGCAGCCAACACTCGCATTTCAATGAACATTTAAGACACCAAATTGAACACAGCGACGTTGATACATAGCACTGCATGCTCCTTTTATTTGCACTATTTATTCTATTCTGCTTTATTTTATGTACCTATCCAAATCTTGATTTCAAGAACAACTGCATAGTGTGTAGTTATGCGTCAGAATGCTAGCATAAAATACTTGTATCATGGCCTGATGGATATTTTACAATCTTTTATTTTTTCATTAAAAATTCAGCAGTGCCTACAAGTTTGTTTCTAAGCCAGTAAAATAATCAAATTTGAAAATAGTTTGAAACTGCTGCTCCTTTACCTTCCTCACTGTAATTGGTTTAACTGATGTTTTATTTAGTGTCAAAAGCACATTTGTCACATAGGGTGCCAAGGCATAAATCGGTAATGGAGGAACAGAGAAAGGCAAGGGGAATAGAGGGAGAAAATTAGGCAGTGTTAGGAGAGAAAGCATACTTGATGGGTACTGTCATACACTCCCTGACATTTTGTAAAAGCCTGTGCTGCTGACACAGGTGAGCACAGACAAGGGAAGTTACATTACACAGATGATTGGATAGTGAGCTAACTGATCACTCGTTCATTTGCACTCTTTCACCCTGGGGTCGGAGGTGTGACAAGAGGCGTTTGTTCATTTTTCCACTGCTGATGTCAGTTGTTTTTTAATCAGCACCACCGATCTGTAAGTAGTGCAGGTGTGGCACAGAGGAACATAATGCTGAGGATGTGTGAAATTACACTCGTTATGGGGTTAAGATGAGAAGGAACCAAACGAGGCATTGCAAAAGTTTGGATTAGCAGCTGATAGTTGGATTTTTTGTCATCATGAAATTGTTAGTTTTTCCGGCCATAGTCCTTTAGAACTTTGAATGAATAGCAGAAGAAAAACATTAACTCTGCTCATTACTTTTTTTTATTTGTTGTCTTAAATCGTTTCAAGCAAAGAGTTCTATTTTCTGAAATCTATTTGTTCAAAGATAACGTGTGTTGACTTTTAGTTATCTGACCGTTAGCATGTAGCATGAATCTACAGAAGATTTATATGTTGAGAATGAGAAACACTTTCCTTTTGTTAGGATGTGAAATTGGCATACACAGTGAATGAATTGGTCATGAAAGGTGAATTCAACGTTCAGCTAATTCAGAAATATACACTTAACACAATGTGCTTAAACAATGAATGCACAAATTATGATATTTGTTTTTGTTTTTACTACATACATCCCTTGAACCTTTTCCTTTTTTTAACTCACATGGACTGCATTTATGAAAAGCTTTTCCAGTCTTCACTACTCAAAGTGCTTTACACAACAGTTCACATTCATATCCATACAGTACTTGTACTATAAATGTAGCACTTGACTAACACACAAAACCACTAATGCTCCAGTGGTACATTACATTACATTTTAATTAGCTACATCATTGGGAACAATTTAGGTTATGGGTTATGTATCTTGCTCAAGGACACTTCCCCATGTGACACTTGAGGAGCTAGGTATCAAACCACCAACTTTCCAAATAGTGGATGACACACTACCTTTTGGACCCCAGCAGCCCCAAGTGAATACTTGGATTTAGTAAAAATGCAAAACCTCCTTTGGAAGCAATAACCTCAAACTATTGCTTCCAGTGGCTGTAGATCAGATGGGGAATTCAAGGAACATTTCTGGAAATAGTTGTGAATCAAATCCAGAGAAACACATGGAGCTCATGGAGCTGCAATTGCAAGAGAACAATGCAGACCTTGGAATCACAGAAGGTGGGGTGGACCTTCATGATCCTGGGAAGGCGAAGATAATGGCACTCGATTGACCACCTTTGAAAATGGTAATGTACTAACAAACTTGCAGGACACCAGACAGAAGGGGAGGTTAATAGTGGTTTAGAAGGTAGATTTTCTTACATATATAACATGAGCTGATGAACATGTTGCAAATACTCACTTCTATTTTTGGAGAAAATTTAGTCAACATGTTTTTCAACTAGTCATTACTAAAGCCTGGAACACATTGGTCAAACCAAAAGCCATTACAAGACAATTCAAGGTGCAGCACATTAGAAAGCAGGCAACCATGCACTGCATTGGTTGACAAGCTAGGGTAGTGGAAGTAGCACTTGTATCGGACATTTAACAAGGGACATTATCTTAATTTCCTGATTTCTTAATTTACTGATCACAAATTTCTTGCTGCAAATTATGTCCATGAGGTGCTCTCTCAACTATAAAGCCAGCAATGACATACACTTAATTATGGATAGTCCCCTCCTTTATTAATACATATAACCTACTTTATGTTTTTCCCTTTCTCTTTGAGAAAATACATTTTAACACCAATAACAATAAATCACATGACGATCCAAACCATATGCACTACAGATCCCTCAGATCCAGTGAATAATATAATTCAGTGAGGACAATGCCAATTGAGTCCCAGCGTGAGAAAAAAGGTGACAGTTTGGCACCTTCATGCGCTTTTTCCCAGTGGCCTAAAGGTGAGATACAAAGGTGACAATTCCAGATATATGTGAAGAACAATCACATAGACATATGGTAAAGTCTGAGCAGTGCTGAACTTGGTAATTGAAATCATCAGATTTTATTATAACAAAGCACATTTTTCTGCAGTTCTGGAGCCACCAGAGGATTGCAATTGTCTGATCAGCAGCTTTTTAAGTATTTAGTAGTGAGTGCACTTTGATTGCATATGTAATCTCACTTCCTTATATATATATATATAGACCAAACACTGACCATACCTGTGTCCAAATATAGTATTTTTGGTGACTGACACTTGTATCACTAATGACAGATAATGATAACGATATCTGCTCTGCTAAGCCATTACTGTGATGGTCATTGTAAAGTAGCTTCACTACATGGGCCCTTACTCTACTTGACCACTTACAGACCTTGCTTTATACTCCCAGAGACCCCCAGTTATCCCCTTATCAGCAAGTAGGGAGGGACACTCTTGCTTTTAAGAGTTTGAAGTCTCGCCAAAGGTAGAAGCTCCAAAAGTTTGGATGTCTAACTAACAGTAGGGATGAAACTGTTACCGGGCTAGAGGAAACACTGTGCCATGCTGATTCGGTTGATACTGTCCAGCATCCACCAGAGTTAGCAAGTCTCCCATATGCAGGCGCAGCAAGTGCAGCATTTGTTGTGCGTTATCAAAAGATGGTGGAAGGAGCGTCAGGCAGGTGGGGGCTGTAATAGCAAGACAATTGTTGTAATCCGTGGCAATAGCTAACATATGCTAACATCCACAGTGGAAGTGCATATTGTATGCTTTTAACAAATGTTGATATTTTGTCGCAACTCAGACATTGGGGGTCCACATCTGTAACTAAACATAACAAGCTGACAACCTTCAATAAATAAAAGAACAAATAATACCATTCATTTAGTTTTATTGATAGTAATATAGTTTCAATCAAAACTTAGTGAAATTACTACAGTATCTGTATCTTTTTGACATTTACAGCACATTTTAATAATACCGCAATAACGTTGATACAACAGCGATAATGTTAATCACTTAAATCGTGATGCAAAATTGTTATACTGTTTCTTCTCTATTTAACAGCTGGTCGACATTTTGTTAACAAAGATGATGGTTCAACCTCTAGGTGTTACGCAGAAAAGGAATGCCTATCCTGCTGCCCTTAATTATTGGGGACTTACTGGAATATGAAAGAATTCAGTTCAGGATTTTCCATTTCATAATCCACAGTTCAATGTTAATGCCTTTTAGGGCCTCATTCATTTTTATGAGGTGTTTTTCTTGTCAGGACCAATTCTTGTCTCTACAGCTCGGACTCTGAAACTATCAAGAAGTCTTTATTTTTGTTATTGAACAAGAATCAAAGAACTTCTAGGTGAGGCCTCAAAGACACCTTACAAAATATTCCTTTGGCGGGTTAGTCCTAATGTTTACTTGGCATGAGCCTGTGCCCAGAAGCAGCAGCCCTTATTCCCTCTCTGACACCAGTGTTGTCTTGTGCTACACGAGGAACCCTCTGTGCCCACAATTAATTTCCGCCAAAGCAATAATATTCCTCTGGCGTCTGCAGGAGACTGGCAGTGACATTGAGGTGCATGGTCTCTCAGCCTGATCTTCAATATACATATATTCCAAACTTTCCTCCTGTGCACCCGACAATTTACATGTCCAGAGACCTTTCTCCTCACCCTTCCACCTTCAGAGTATTTTTTCTGTGTACCCACATACGATAAAAGAAAAAGTTCAAATTCACGACATACTTTGCAGGTTTATACAACAAGATTCTTGGTGCTGGAACATAAAATCAGTTTTTAACCTTTTATCTAAAAAAACTGAAAGCATTTTTCTTTGTTTTATTGGTCTTTTGTCTGCTG
This sequence comes from Pseudopleuronectes americanus, assembly GCA_038501795.1. Taxonomy (NCBI): domain Eukaryota; kingdom Metazoa; phylum Chordata; class Actinopteri; order Pleuronectiformes; family Pleuronectidae; genus Pseudopleuronectes; species Pseudopleuronectes americanus. The sequence goes on from CM076718.1 coordinate 13,418,369, forward strand.
TGAAATAGGTTGTTAGTCTATTTGATTAATGTGACAGTAAAATCTGATACACATATTAAGCTGAAAATGATTAAAGTTATAGCCTGATGTCCAATCCACTCAAAGTAATTTAAACCTTATGGCTCCTTAGATGGCATTTGACCAAGAACGACAATGTGCTGCATAGTCACTATACTGAAGCCTGCTTTATGCCTTTAAAATAGTTAAATGAAGGTAAGTATGGCCTTTTTCTGAAATAAACTAATTTACACATTTAGCTAAAGGAGGCCCATGGTCTTGCATGTTTGACATTTTAAAGACTAAATAACTATATCTGATCCAATAGTAGCTCATTAGTCACAGCACGTTGCACATTACCACCAACTCAAGGAGGATTTTGACCAGTTTTATAATACTTTCTTGTATCAAAGTTTGTCTGAGGTCTCACCTAGCCTTCCCCTCTTTAATCAAGGCTGTGTGCTTATATTTGTGCCATTGTGAGATTTTTTTTATCTTCCATTTGTTAATGACCTTTATGCACAAGCTATGTAAAGAATGTGAGAATGTAAGCCGTCACTCATTGAGTCTCCTGTGTTCTTTCGACAGCAGAGAATGTGTCATGGGTTTAAAACTGTCTCTGAAGTGGGAAGGTTGGGTGTGAATTCAAAAATACCATGAAATAACACACTAAATGAGAGGCCACCATTCATCCTGACTGGCACAGTATTAGCAGACTCCATAAGGTGTCGGCAAAGAGCATGGATCTTACTAGTGACAATAAATTGATTCTACAGTTTTCTCTTTCGCTGACAGTCCATCAGTTGTCCAGGAACAGGAAATGCATTTGAAGAGTTGCGGCTCGTGCTAGTTAACCACTTGTGAGGTGATAGAGGGATATTTTGGCTCCCTGATCAAAGAGTCCTTTGATCATCCCATTAACCATACATTCAAAACAGTGGAATATTTTTGGGAGGTTGCTAGAGGACATTTGGGACATTTTGTGGTGATGATTGCTCTATGAATCAAAAAAGCTCTAATAATCATAATTGGATTCTAGGTTGAAACATATAATAGTTAATGGTGAGGTAGGAAACTTCCATATATGTGATGTTTTCCTAAGCCCAAACGAACAGAACAGATTCCTTGACAGCGTTTGGTGAGGTACAGTGTTTGTACAGGCCTACAGAAAACTTGTCTGTAGCTTCATACACATGCAACAGGCCACTGTGGGAGACAGTCTGGCTGCCCCTAACTCTACAAACATTGTCACAGCAAACAAATCTGTTTCCAATTTTAATGTGATCAAATAAATTACAGAAACATTTTTTCACGGGCTATACTCCTTAGCGGATACATCCAGGTTGCTAGTGCCAGGAAGAGAAACACGCAGCCAAGATATTTCTCCTTCAGGAAAAGCTCTGTGAAGTCATCCTTTCTATCTGTGACAGTGAGGGACTGAGAAGTTTAGCTTCCTCTTGAAGCTCCCCAAACAACATTTTGATACAGTTAGGGCAAAGGCAACATGATTATTTGTGCTGTTTCCTTCACAGTAAATGTTCGCTGCTGCAGGGGATGGGGGGTAAAACCGTGACAAGCTTGTAAACTCCATGACGTGCTTGGGATTCTTTGCCCTTATCACCACTTGGTTCTTTTTTTTTGTCTGGCTGGTTTCTGAAGTGTAATGCCCAGCCCTCTCTTCCTAATCATGCCCTCCGCATAGAGTGTCTGGCAGACCTCACGTCTAGCAAAACCTGTTGACTGGCTGGTGTTGTGGCAGGTATGAGGGCTGGAGTTGAGACCCTGGGTCAAGCCAAGGATAAATCATTATTGCAGAAGTGAGTGAATAAAAGCAAAGTATGGGCATATTCTGGGTTTTACTGAATGTTTGTGTATTATCCAAGAACGTTTTGGTGTATATGTTAGTGATTCATGTGGAGTGCAATCAATGCCATTTATAATTTGAATGCCTTTATAAAAATGCAGATTGTTTTGTCTACGTCTGACCAGCAATTTGGCCGTGTATGGTCCAGCCAGTGGCGATACGCTCCCCTGTCTTCACTGTTGCCTCCCACCATGCCCCTTAAGGGTAAGGGTTCATGGGAATGACCAATGGGAAGCACCGTTCAGCTACTTCCCACAGCCAAGAGACAGCTGTAATGCTTTAACCCTTTCCCCCCATATGAGTTTCAAAACACACACAAACTTTCTTAAACACAATGGAATTTGTAGGTACACACATGAGCACATATATACAAAGACACATTCCACACTGCAGTTCCTCCCAGTCGTGCTGTGATACGGCTTCTAAATTGATGGTGTTTCTACTGCAGTGTCCTAGATTGCCTCTGAACATTCATCACTACCATCCATGGCAAGCTGTGGCCACTGGCCTTCAGTCAAACCCCATCCCGTAGCGCCAGTGGGGCCCTGATAAAACAAACAACACACTGCTGCCTACACAGTGACCCTCTGAGTCTGCATATTAAGACTCTCTACCACCCCCCCTAACCTTAAATTACTTTTTTCTCATTCACCCTCTCTCTATCCTCCCCTCCAGCCCCAGTAGACCTCCTTCCTGTTTCCTCTCAATCTGCACCTCCTTCAATGCGTTGGCTAACCTCCTCCTCTCTTCCACATTTCTTTATGCGTTTCTTTGTGCTGTGTGATGAAGAGGATTTGAGTAGCTACAGTAGCTGAGGGGGCTGGAAAAGGAAGAGAGGGAAGAAGTGGAAAAAGGAAGATGGCAAGGTGGATATGGATGGGTGGGAGGATAGGGGGCTCCGAGTATATACAGTTCTCAGAGGAGTGAAGTGAAAGCCAAGAGAGTTCTTCTAAGGAAGTGAGTTCAAGATTAATCTCTTTTATTCCAGCGCCGTCATCATTCTGCCTAATGCGCTTTTATATGTAGACATTTCCACACTGTGCCCTCTCACATAATAATGATTTTTGGTCACATTTTGTCAACAAAACAAGTAAAACTAAAAAGTAACCAGGGGAAAAATTACTTCCATTGTTTTGACAATACATTTTTGGCAGATCACTTTACAATTGGCTCATGCTCAGCTAAATAAGCAGGCAGCTGTGTAAGAGAGAACCCTTGTAGGATTGAAGATACAGACACAGGGGTAAAGGTCATGTTTTTGCAGTGAGTAATGTGTGAACACTCACTACCTAATCATATCCCCCTATTGGACTGCTTCCATTGCAGCCAAAGACACATTACCTGTACTGTATATGTGTATCTTGACTCTTTATATGTCGTGTATGTTAGAAGCAGACAAATGCATGACTACAAAGCAAAACATTATTCAATTTACATTGAAATGATGCATACAATATAATTATTGTTTTGTATAAATTAAATTTTAAATACACATCATAGAATGTTAATAAATATGGACAACATGACAGCTCCTGAACTGAAATATTTTAGTTTCAAATTTTTTACAGCCAAAGGAAGTGTATAAAGCCTATGGTATACATACACAGTATATTGGTTTTGATGGTGTCATAATTCATTTTCCTTTCAGTGTTGCTGCTATTACACATTTGGCCACAAGCGTAGTTTAGTAAAATATAGCCACCTTGGCAAAAATGTATGTATGTACTTTTTTACATGTGGAATTTTCCTAATCACTGATCTAGTGTTTATTACAACACAGCCAGAAACATGACACAAATCCATTTCAGTAAATTGAACAACTGATAAGCAAACAATAAGTCCAAAACCCCCAATCAGGCACTAAATGTGAGAGGGGTAGCATCAGCTGCCTCATCACATTATTAAAATAAAAACGTTATTTATAGAGCACTTTTTTGCTCTATAATTAAATTACAAAGTTCAAAGGACAGCAAAAGTAAAGGGGTAATAAAATCATAAAAAGAGTAAAGCAAAGATGAAGGAATCACAAATATTTAAAGAACTCTAAAAGGACAGAAAATCCAGTTTAATGAATTTCATTAAAATAGAATTCCATTTCAGGTAAAAATCCGAAAATGCTCTCAGATAAGAGCACGTTTTAACGAGGGATGTAAAAGAGATCACTGACTCAGCTGACCAGTCACTCAGGCAGATCGTTCCCGACTTTTGGACCCCTCTGTTCCCTTTAGTTTTTAATTTAGCATTTGGAGCACACTTCTCGTCCTTCATTTGTTCTTTCTACAGTGCTGTAAAAGGTAAAGTCTTTTCAAGATCAAGAAAATTCCATGTGGTGAACCATGTGAAGTTTACTTTTTTCCTTTCAGGTAACAGCAGTCTGTACTTTACATATTAGAGGTGTATTGTCTTCATATGAATGATCCTACATTATAATATTGAACATTAAAACACCAATGTTAGACGAGAAAAGCGAGAAAAATTAAGCGCACCTATTGATTTGACTAATGTAGATATTGGTTTCCATTTTAATTTACAGATTCCCTTAAAATGATTGACATGACAAAACCCACAATATTTTTTTAAACAATCACAGTTTTGGTTGCAGCCTCCATGAAGAATATGAGAAAGAAAGAGTTGTTCCATGGCAAGCCTGTTATTGCGTCTGCCTGGTTGAGCATGGAGGCGTTAATGTCTCACTAATCACATTAACACACAACACTCACCCAGTCATGGGGATGGAACAACATGAATTCTCTGCATGGCTTAGGAATCCATCCGCATTTTGCTCAGACAGAAGCATTATAGAGTCAGCAGTTAAAAACAAAGATTCCTTGATGGGATCAGGGGGAGCTTTTGAGACATACTGGTCCCACAGTCAGCTGAAAAGATGTATCATCTGTTTAATGCTGGAGGAAATTGGAAATGAACGCACAATACAAGGATATGTGACACAAAGAGAGCAGGAGACTGCTTTGCTGACAGTCAGGCAAGGCCTGATTTTAAGTAAGATAGGATACATTTTTGAGAATTGAGAGGCTCAATGTGTAGAGGAGCTTAGTGGTGGATTGCTCTTCAGAGCTACATGTATGGCTGTTATAGTCAAAGCAGAAGGGAATTGACATATTCACAAATGATGCGCTTTGGATGCGAAAATGCAGGCAGACGAGGTGGAGAAGGAAAGTACCGGTGTGTACGTTCAGTATTCTGTTTACTCTGTAAATCTGAGGAAAAACAGGGACGTGCTTGATCACAAAACTTGAGAAAACATTGTGTCATAGCTTTAATTCCCTATTCCTTGTGCTATCCACAATGAGTCGATGATAAATAAATTGACGTTCAAGTAATACACATTCCAAAATCAAACTGTTGACTCAGAGCAATGTTGACACACTGTAAATTTCTACAATATGCATGAGACAGAATCTCAATAGCATTAGTGTCCACCACGGGAAGCTTAACTGTCACTTCTGTCACTTCGATGCAATCCTCTTGCTTGTGTTTAACTGGTCTTGCACATTCTTCTGCCGGCATCTCTGCCATCTCAGAAGCAGGCCTTGTCTCTTCTGCCTGCCCACCTCCTAATGTTATTTGGCAGAACAAAAGCTTCAGTGCTCATGCCAGCAATCCTGCCGAAGGAAGTTCTCGGGCATATGAGTGGAGTTTCGGTGGAGGTAATATTACCACTCTCTGCAAGCGGCTGCTTGTGTGTCATGGTTGTGGACTTAGAGAAGAGGGTGTTTGTCATGTTTCTTTTGTTTGCTGTGCATTCTCCTCTCTATATGCTCGCTCCTCTGGTGTCTGGCCTGTCTGTCCTGCTCCTCCTTGGCTTTCTTATTTCACTTTCTGTCTATGGATCTTCGCCTCCCCCTCATATTCTCAGATTCTTTGCTTGACATCTCGTTTTGAGTTGTTTCTCTCTCTCCCTCTCTCTTCCTCATCTATTTGATGCCCTTATGGTTGGTTGAATGACTGAAGCCATAAGGCTGTTCCACCCACACACGTACGCCGAGCTGAGCTGTCCTGTGCTGCACTGTTGATTCTCCTGCTCAGCCCTTCTGAAAGAGAAGGCAGTGTGTGACTCAGATGCTAAGGTGGGTGGTATGGGCGCAGGTGGGTGGTTAAATAGGCTAACTGTAGCTTCTCTAACGCACTCAATTTCACACGGGAGATATTCTGATAAGTAGCTACCACACAGCAAATTGGAGACGTGAACATCTCTCAAATGTGATTTACAGTTCAAAGATTTTCACTGTTATATCTCTAGGTTGTTTTGGAGACAAACCAAAGCTCTTAATTTGATTTGCTGCGATGACAGTTATTTACTATGAGAGCTCGCTCAGCCTCAGAGTCAAAATGACATTAGCAGATCAGCATTATCATAATCATCCAAACCATGCAGCTCTCTGGGTTGTTTTCATATTTGCCTCATCACAGGAAAGTGTTTGGAAATAGATGTGTATAAATCAAATGTTTGATTTTATTAAATGTCTGGAATAAGTGCCGAGGCTGTAACGCTACATTACAATCTCAACAGTGAATTGCAAAAGGGAGATTATTGAAAATGAAATCCAACAAATAGAAAGTAGAAACATCATTGGATACAGTTTTGTAATTGTGTTTCGGTTATGAAAAGATTTAGATCTCAACTTTTCTTAAGATAAAAGTTGAACATTATCATACGGAACTGGAGTATATCAAATTTAAATCAGGGTAACCTTTTGCTGTAGGCCCACGAGTCCAATGCTGATTGACAACAAGGCTTCTCCCTCTAAGTGGAGGGGTTTAGAATTTTGCCTTAAGTTATAGATTTAGATTTCAACTTCTACCATGGGTAATTCCCCCTGACAGGCTAAAGTGACTAAGTTACATTGCGTGCACTAGGGGGGAACTGCAGCTGGCTTATCTTTGAACGTGATTATCTTTATATATTTTGTCTGTCTGTAAAGCACTGTGAGTCACTCTAACTGAGGGCAATGTGATGTCTCTTCTCTAAACCGCACAAAACACAAAGCCTTGACTGGACATTTTTACATCATAATGTAAAAGTCAATCTATGGATTGACAATGTTCTCGTAATTGAAGTTCCAGTACAAACATAATGTTTTATGACCAACACAGAAATGAATGAAGATGATTGTCTGAAAATTTTTGCTATAAAGTATTTGTGCAAATGACAACATGTAACACAGTTGTTGTGGTTGTTTGCCTCTGTAGGCTTGTTTTGGTGCAACACGCTTCTCTTGTTTTACACAACAGCACCTAGTCTGATGAAGATATCACCAGTTCTGTCTATCTGACGCCCGTAACCATCTGTTGGGAGCCTGCAGTGGAGCCTTGATGGCTCGGCATCTGAGTGGTAATTGAGCCTAAAATGTGCTTAATAACGATTGTCCTGCCTAATACGCCACATCAGGAGCTCAGAGCACCGTGACAACCCCGAGCAGCCGAGACAAGCAGGCAGGCAGATAGGAGAGATGGGCAGAAACCACATTTCTGCTCCTCATTAGCCTCCAATAACTGGGAACAGCCCACATAAATGCATCACCGGGAATCAGCAGAGAGAAAGACACTAAAGTAATAGTTTCTCTGAAGGGCTGTGATATACGTCAGTCGCAGTGCACTCTATATTTTATTAAATATTATAAACAGGTCTCACTTTGCTTCGACAGAATGTCTAGTCTGTTCACATTTTCTCCTACAATATTAATTAGAGACCAAATACAAAAAGCCTATTTCCATTTTTATTCCCGGAGCCCATCCAAATGCTTATGCTACAACCGAGACAAGTGAGATAAGCCCCACTTCTCTAATTGGTCACATAATGAACCTCCTTTTGAATTTATTTGTCATATTCAAACTGAACTTGGCTGCTAGGGTTATGAAAACATCCTCTGGGAACATGTTCCCCATGTTAGTAATGGGTGTAAAATGAGTTGTAGGTCTTTATACAGTGTAGTCTAGGATGGGGTGCTCTCTTCGCCATGACAGCTGCCCCAGGAGAACACATGGCAGTAAGAGGTACTTGTCAACAGTGGGTTAGAAACAAAAAGGCAGGCGTCGTCCTTGTCGGCAGGGGACAGAGTGTGTGGGATCAGAGGGCGTGATATCCTGCCCAATGCCCCCGCTGAGGATCAAGAAAACCCTAACTCTGTGCACCTGTCAGGCACGGCAGGGAGTTGGTTTGACAGTGTCTCAATTGTAACACAAGAGAACGCCCCTCTCCTGAGGTGTGCGCGTACAGTGATCATCATGGCGTCTGTTTCAGATCTATAATCAGTCGTTCAACCTGACAGAAGTACTGTGTTTTTCGCCTGTATGTTGCATTGTGTTGAAGCTGACAAGGCTGGGAGCTCAGGATTTTTGGAAGGGTAATTGCCTCACAAAGTGAACTGAGTCATGGGGAAATGAGCATCCTCAGAAAAAATCTGTCTGACAAAGTAACTCATATACACAACAACGAGAGCCGGCACGTGAAGCATTACTTATTCCCTCTCAACTTCCTCTGCTATTCATTTTCTAGTCTGTGCAACTTATAGTGTGTGGGTGCCGCTAACTCACCCAGCCGCATGTGTAACCTGCTCAGCAATAGCTAAATGTTACTCTGGGGATATAGCTTCATAAGAGCAATACCATGCATCACAGAGACCACATTTAAATACCAAATATTGCCCATTCGTTTCTCGAAGGAGGAGAGCGCAGCACTGTGTTTAGCACAGGCCAGGGGGATTTGAGCAGGCAAACAGATGGGACCTGAGAAAAGGTATGGATAAGGTAGAAATGCAGGAGCGGAATCCCCCTGGGAGCACCATCCTCATTCTGGCACCCACTTTCATGGTGTGTTTAGTAGCCTACTCTGTATGAATTATGAACAGACTCAGAGACAGATTGTGTAGAGCTCTGAATACAAAGTGTGTTATGTTCTATGTGCTAGCTTTTCTCTGTGCATCAGCTTATTTTAGTGTGTTTTACAGAGGAAAGTCGGCTTGTGATGCTGTAATTACCAGTCAAACTGCATTTATCATTGTTGTTTTTTCCATAAAAAAAAGGCAACTGAATTGAGATACATTAAACAAAATGATTTGACCAACACATTGCCTGAAAAAGTCTACACTCTGTGTACAGGACTGCAGTAATCATAGCAATCAGCACTATCATTTCAGGATTTCTCTGGACCGCACAGCACTGACAAAACACATGTAGGAGCAGAGTCGACAAATCTGGAAACAAGATGGGCACTCTGACCTTCCCCTGGCACGACGCCCACAGCCTGCAAACCCACTCAACGTGACGGGTATCTGTGCGTCTCTGCAGAAATCGAGGCAGGCATAATTGCGCCTCCTGTCCAAGTGCGAGGAAGATATTCTTGAGGACCTTTCCTATATGCATCTCTGCCAGACACGACAGAACAAGGGTACTCATCTTCATCTGTGGATCAGACCCCAAAGGTCCCTTCCTTTAGTCGGAATGTAATGAGACATCGTTAACTTTATTTTCCCAATCTTCAGAGGAAATGCAAAAAGGATTTTCCCTGGGACTGCAGAATATCACTACCATTTGATTAGTTTGTCTGTCTTGGCGAACAAATGTGACTTTGACACAAAAAATTCTAACAAAAAAAAATGTGTTGGAGCTTCAGTTTAAGGTTAACGTTAGGGAAAAGGTTAGGCTAGTAGTAGTTATCTTCAAGGTTTGTACAAGTCTCACGGAAATTAGAGTAATGTCCTCAATTATGTGAGCATGCCGTAAACAATGTATCTAACAAAAGTGGAGACAGAAAAAACCCTGCCCCTCTGTTCTCTATGCCTCTCTGGATGTTAAAGGGGTGCTTACCACAACTACGGGTCACTGTACAGATGCCCTGACATTTACACAGCTTTCTCTGCATGCTCATGAACTCACACAGACAGACACACACACGCACAAACAATCACAATGTTAATCTGTGTCACAATGCCCTCTGAAAAGATTGGGCACCCTTCAAAAATACCCCCGCTACAAAGGACAGTTCGTGGCACCAGCACATGTTGTCAAGGCTGAGGTCATGGTGAACTGTGTCACTGTACGCCCAGGAAACAAATGAGGCGGGTCTATTATGCCAACTCCTGGTTACATGGACACATTTAGGGACACAGTGGCTGTCTGTTTGGAACTCATCCTAGATGGCTGGCAAAGAGTGTGAGAGAGAAAAGGTCTTGGTTTTACCCCTGTGTCCTCCTTTTACCCCACTTCTAACTGAACACATGTCCATCAACAACCACAACATCCCTATTTAGAGCTAATGAGAGGTTCACCCGCAAGTGCACTCAAGGGGTGTGAGTGACCCTTTGTGACTGACATCAACAGCTACTAGCTATAATGCTCAGCCTTTCGTGTACTCCAGCCTCATTCTTTAAACGCATGAGATTGGTGAGCGAAGAATGTGAATATGGAGCAGAGGGGAAGCAAAGAACTTTTACTTCCCCACAACACAAACCTTTGCTTTTTTTCCAAAGCTCTTTTTGGGTACATCAAATGGTGCATGTATTAGAGTTGCTTGAAGAAGCAGTTGCTAGTTTGAAGCTGCTTGTCCGTCAATCTCTTTCACACATGATGCCTGGACTATGATGTGAAGTTGCAGGCCCTGGGCCACAAGTGAAGCACACCATTGTTTCTCTGTTATTACTTCTACTGCTGAAGAGTTTTACATCTGTATGTTGCTCCTTTATTTACAGAGTGCATCTGCCTACGCAGACCGAGTGTGTTTGCCCAATGGGACTAAAGTTAAAGCAGACATGGGGTGCAAAGGAATGTTGTTTTCCTGCTCAGAGACAGACGTACAGACACTGACAAGGGAAGGGTTTTAAAAGTCGCAGTCTCCTTGGTAACAACATGCTTTCTCCAAAACCTAATCTCGGCTGTTTAATCACTTTCATCAGTGAAATTATCAACACAATTACATCAACATGCAAACATGTGAATAAGCAACCCAGCAGTCACTCCTGCCGGAATGGAGGATTTCGTGTTGATGAATAATTGGCATTGATGAACAACATAAAGCCACATTTAGATATGGTACATTAACCAAGTATTTGGTAGAGTTAAGTTATTCACAGGGTTGGAGAGAGTCCTGGAAAATGGTACTCAAGTGAAGTGCTCTGCGTGAGTATGAATTACAAAAAAAAAGTTAAATTACTTTAATTATTAGAAATTTTGAAAGTCAATTAAAATGTACTCTGAGTAAAGACAAGTTAATTTTAAACATTTTAAGGCTACTGGAAGAAACCTACATATAGGTTGTTCCTTTGTGAGAACTGCATTTCATATATTTAATAAATGGTCTGAGCACTGTTATAAATGTAAATGTATGGGATGAGAAACATGAAGTGAATTTTAGTAAATCTTGTACTCATATCATAGTCAAATCTTTGCACCAGTACTCACATGACCTGACTGATGATCTTAACTAGCACACTTGACTTATGGAAAATTGTTTTAATGGCCCATTGTATGTGCCCAGGAGCAAATAACTTAAAATAGCATTTAATGAATTAATAATTACAGGGAGCTTTATTGTATCACTTGATGCTGATTCAGACACCAATGTGAATAGTGAGGAATTCCTGACATTTTCCAGGTTGGAAAAAATAGACCATACACACTTCATAGCACTTAATGGCTTGCGGACAGTATAAATACTGACATAAAATGGATGGACAAATATTGCAAACACCTGTACAATACAGCATGTTTCTTGGTACTTTATGAAGTGATGTTAACCTAAATAAAGCAAATAACCAGCCAGTTCTTATGGAATTAACAGCAGAATAAAGCAGCATGAAATGTATCTATAAACAACATAAACTCCAAGGCGGCTGCAGCCGGCAAACACAGACAAAACACTACGTTGCTAGAGAACACAGAAGCTGCTGGTGCTCTCCTTTGTACAGTGAGTCACAACATCCAGTAATTTATTTGTTGCACACATTTGTCTGTACGTCAGTCTGTCAGTCTTGAGCACCACAAAGTCCTCCACAATCTGCTCTAAATGTAGCTTCTGTGCTGGTTCATTCTCAATGCAAAACATATCCCCTCATCCTCTCTGTCTCACTCAGTTTTCAAACCCTGAGCTGAATAATTTCTGAAGTCACAACGGGGATCATCAAAAAGTGCAAACAGGTGGTCCACACCTCACTGGCAGTAGGAGTGGATATACAAGTCAAAGCAGAGGAATCCAGAGTCAGTATTTAGCTTTAAGCAACATGGCAGATGTATTTGATTTGGGATGGTTGCTGTGTTAAATCACTGATAAAGCAATGAAGATTTGACCTTTTCTTTATACATGCAAGCTAATCTTAAACATGGTGGCTTAATGAAACTATCCTTTAGTTCTATGTACTGTAAGACAAACCTCTCACAATCATATTTGTGTAAATTGGAAACCAGCTTGCAAAAAGTTCTTTAACATTATTAGGAAGTTGTTTTCTCAACCATTCTTTGCAAAATTATATTTACTATAATTAATTTTTGTCTGACGTTCCAAGAAATGGAACACCATCTTTTTAAATATACATCATACCTTTAATGTATCAAATGCTTATAAAAATGGTTTAATAACACTTATTTGGAAACTTTAACAGTAGCTGACAAGTTAAAGAAAAAAAGAAAGAAAGAAACACAGCAGGTAGACGGACAAGCCAACACGTGAAGTGCATTTCCACGCTGAACTATAACACATCATTACAATCATCTACCCACCCCCTGTCTCTCCTCAGTGCTAAATAACTAAATTGATTCCACCAGAAAGCATGCACTTCACCACTGACACCGTGAGGGGGATTTGGTCCTGTGGGGATATAAATACCTGCCGAATCATGAAATGCCTAACACAGAGATGGAGAAGAGGCCAATCAGGTGAATAATGGCCATAGGTCTTACACTGTAGCTGCCAGTTCTAGTTGCCATCAGTAGTAATGTCCACCTTGACAAACCCTAAGTGTGTTTTTTGATCAATGCTGCCTGATGGGAAGAGAAAATCAAGCCCATAAACGGGCCCTTGGATGCTAAAAGGGGAGAGAGACCTGGGGGACACAGCACTGAAATGTATGGTGAGAGGTATATTGATGGCTGAATTCCGAGAAGTAGAAGTGTTTGACTCTATAGCACTCGCTCTCACCCTAATATGCATGTGCTGTGTACCTGTGTATTATTTGCTGGTAAATACACATATGTCCACAAGTGATCTGCTATATTCTGTGCATGTAATTAAGATAGAGAATCGGTCCAGCTGCAGCGTGGTGCTTAGAGACAGTTATGACATTCTAGCTTGTCTCTTAGATCGTGCCTCAGTGGTTGAAAAGTTCATCTCTTCAAACGTAGAAAAGAGTGTAGAAGTGTCTTGAAGACGACAACGAGAGCAGAAGAAAGGCAGGCAGAGAGAGAAAAAAACTAAGTAGCAACAAAGTTTCTCTTCTCGGTGAAGAAGGAGGCATGTTTCTGTGTCACCGTTTTCCCTTTTCATGGCAAAGGGAGGAGAGCCAAGGTCGAGTGTGTCAGTGTGAGTCAAGCCTGAAAGTGTGAAGACTCCAATTAGACATAGCCTCCGGTCTGACTCCAAAAGACAAGGATAACACACCCCTCCGTGAAAATGTGCCAAACAACGCAGTGAAAACACATACACAAACACATGCATATACACAAACACACACGCACTCGCACACACACCACATGTCTTCATGTCCCTGTTTTACATGAAATGCATGTTGATACCACAGCTGTTTGCACCCCATCCATCATCTCTAGCAGGCAACAGGCAAAATGATTAACAAGCAAAATCTGTCATGCCCTATTAGCGCAATAAGGAACCTGCTAAGGCAAGTAAACAATTTATTAATGTATGGCTGATGTGTCTAATTATCATGTGTTTGAATAAAAATACTAATATTTATGATTTCACGGCCTATTTGCACATAATCGAACATGTCGCCGAAATATCACTACGTTGACTATTTAATGAGTACAGGGAAGATTTACAAAGTTTACAGTGTGAGGTGTCTGTTACTCTGAGCTTGTTCATAAGGACATGACATCATCAATGATACTTGCTGTAGTGGGCTCTAATAGAAATTAAATATGAATTAATTTTAATCACAAACTATTTTCACTCAGGAGCATTAATTTTATTCTAAATAAGTAGCATTGGATGATTGTGTAGATTAGTTTCATTGACCCTTTGGTTGATTGGTTTCTTTTGCATAATTGTGTATTTTAATGCGTTTGTCCAGACTTTTAATTGAACACTTTCCTAATGGCAAATTTTTCCTATTTACAAAGCAGTTTAATATGTAGTTTTAAGGTTCCAGATATTTTTTTCAGGACAGTATTATGGAACATGATGTTGCTGAACTGATGTCGTTGCTTTATAGTGCAATGGTCATTTTACAAGTATGATGGGGGGACAGGCTGAGACAAATTACCGTACTTTCCGGACTATAGAGCGCACCTTTATATAAGCCGCACCGGCTAATTTTTAAAAGAAAAAAGAAATTGTACATAAATAAGCCGCACTGGTATATAAGCCGCAGGTGTCCCCATTGAAACATGAGATATTAACGTGGCAAGATGTTACAGGAAAGATCTTTATTAAAACTTTTAATTAAATAAATGCCGGTAACATCCACAACTTGTTTTAGCTTTCAGTCGGATCTGCACGGTGGAAACACCTCCTCCGTCTGCGCTCTGTGTGTTCACCCAGTCTTCAAGAACGTTTTCAAGTTCGGGCTGTCGGATTTTCTTGCCTCTGAAAGCTTTTGTCGTCTTTTTACAACGAGTCAGTTCTTCATGCTGCCGTCTCTAGCCTCTCACCATGTAGCGCCCTAACCCACAATTCTCAGGTGCACTACGTCACACACACACAACAACTTTCTTAAAAGGGGCAGGCCATACCTGCAACGCTATGGAAATCCTTATATTAGCCGCATCGTTGTATAAGCCGCAGTCTCAAAGCTTGTGAAAAAAAGTAGCGGCTTATACACCGGAATTTACGGTATATGACCAAAGTGAGAAAACAAAAGTATTTCAGCCATGCCAATAACAATGGATTCTAGAAAAACTCTTTGAATGGAAACAGATTTTTTATGTTTGCTATAAACCGCAGCCCTTCACAAGCCGAGTTACTTCCTTTGCTGCGCCGCTACTGGTTTACCAAACAGTTGAGAAGTATCGGACATTTCTTAATAAGTAGATTGTCTAACAAAGAGATAAAAATGTTCTTGCTACTGATGACACGAAATAAACACATTTGATAATAGGGCCTAATATACCCAATTCAGCACATCATGGGAAAGCACACTGCAACAACTCATTTGGTGAGGATGATACATGCTATACACATTAAAATGAATGGCTCTTTGAATTATTTCCCTGTCTTTATTTAAGTCACTATAAAATTATCAGTTCAAATGAGGCAACTAGAGACCGGTAGATGTTTTTATGGTTATGAATAGTCAAGTCAAATTACCTTTATACTGTAGGGATATTATATCATAGGGAATTATGCGGGTTTTGATTCAGTCAAAATAAGTCAAAGGTATCATAAATCAGAAGATGTAATATTTAAAAAAAAATGTCAATACATAGTTCATTACTTCATGGTTGTAAAAAACATTGCCAATAAACATCATCCACTAAGGTGTCCATCCCCCTATGCATATTTGGCAAAAAACACTAATGCACAATACCAGTGGCCTTTTTAACACAGACTCATCTTCCTCTCATCAGAGTAAGATCACTCTCACTAAAGACTTGGATCATTTAATCCTGCCTTTAGGTTCAATTTTCCCCAACACCTATTAGGTCAATCCCATATCACACCCCTCTGTCGCTCATCTCCATTGATTCCTTGCTGCAGCAACGCTCCCTGATGTGGAGAAAACAGATCTTTTTGTGTTTTTGAAGAGGAAAAGATAGCAGAGATGAAATAGCACAGAGTAGATGTGAGTAAAACTACAGACAGTAACCATCACACGGAAATACAGAGCAGATGTCCAGTGTACAGTGTGGACTTAATGAGCCATGAATGATACGAGAGGCAAGAGGAGATGCCTGTCCCTATCTGTTCAGAGGGAGGCTATGGTTGGGACACATCTGGTACCTGCCCCCCTTCCTACTGCACCTGTGCTTTAGATGCTCGGGGATGGCTGTGAAGCAAACTACAATTACAACCTCAACTCTGCAATTTCTACCCATCTGATGCTCATCTAATGCACAGTAAAAAACAAGATATAGACCAAGACCTTATTTGCTTTAAACGTGGTAGAATTTCAATGACATAAAATCATATAAAGCTGTATTTTCAGGACAAATTAACAAAAACTAAAAACCATTTTGCATTACGTTGAACCCTTTCAAGCCTGTACTTATTGTTTAATTAGACCCAGGATATGATGAGCTTGACTTGGTGTACGCAGGGTAGACTGACTCTATCCAAATGCATATAATACATAAAATATGTCTGACCTTTGTGCAAGTGTTTGCTCTTCATTCCATTTCAATCTTTTTTTAAATCATATGTTATTGTGTACCCACTGTTTCTATTCTGTCTATCTTAAAAACACACTATCTCCAGGAGAAGTTCAGAGCTTGGCTGAAAATGAATAAAACAAATGGATGTATATTCTTTCCATTTACTTAATTTATTGTTCCTACAATGAACAAGAAGTGTTTAATGGTTTTAGCGAGGAGTGATTAAAATATGGAGGAGGTGATTATAATAGGGCAGAAAAGGGAATGAGAAGAGGAAGTGAGAGATACCAAGGATAAATGAAAGATGACGGTGATGCACTGGAACAGAGCTCAATATACTAAAGCACCGGAGGAGAATCTCAGGAAGGAAGCATGGAAATGGATGGTGGTCAGCTGTTTGCCCATCGGTTTACGGCTTGCTCAGTCAGGGGCACAGATGACCCAAAACCAGAAACTCTCCCTGCTGTCCTCCACCTCCCAAGACCACCATGGAACTGACCTAATTTACACTGATTGATCTTTTTCCAAGCTTTCAAACGTGACCTTTTAACCACTTTCTCCACCACACATTTACAATTCTGGATTAGAAACTTTCTTTTGGGGAGATTTTACCGTTTTTAAATGGTTATTCCTATTATTTACTTGAACAAATGCATGTTTTATAAATGTGTTATAGATGTATTTTTTCAGAGACAGAATAAATGACAGGTTCATGTCGGGCTCGGCAAATATTCTCGGGGGCAGATAGAAAATTGCGACCTGAGCCTCACTCTGTATGGCATGTCTGAAGGTACTTCGTTTGTGGGATGATTCAATTCAAAGTAATAAAGTAGACTGGAAACAAACTGCAGTCATATTAACATCGCAATACAATATTTAAAACACCTTCCCAAACAACAACAAAACCACAAATCCTACAGATTCTAAATTCATTGCAGAGGAGATTTTGATTGAGGTGAACGTGTTATGCTGAGTATGGAAATGTGTCATTATGTTTGCAAAATCAAATGACCTATATCCAACAAAACCAATGATATTTAACATTGATTCATATTATATATCGATGCAACTTTCAGTACAGTAATCGCCACAACCTTCCTTAAATCTGAACAAAATTTTAAAGAACAATGGGGAAGTATTTTGCACAGCTCCTGTGTAATATTATAAAAAGATCATCTTATAGATTCAGAGACACTACATGTAGCGGTCTATAGTCTGTTTGAGTGCTCATCAGATAAGCCAGTGAACACTGATAAATGATTTTGCAGCTGTAGAAGTAAAGAAACAGTAGTAAGATGAAAAAACGTTGTATATATTAATTAGGTGTTTCTCTGTTGAACATAGCAGTCATTAGTATCATTGTTTTGTCATTATTGTCATAGCAGCAGCCACAGCTGCATCATCATTATCATCAGAGTCTCTAATCCATCCATCATTGTCATCATCAGGTATGAAACCAACTGTGATTTCTGGGCATTGCATAGCATACATTTTCTGACTACATCTGCCCAGATAGACAGCAACTCAAGGCATCCATCCATCCATCCGTCAGTCCATCTAGAGAGGGAAAGGCAAAGAAGTGTTTAAAGAGTAGAGGGAAGAAATCACTGGAGGCCTCAGACCAGCCTATGTGGTCCCACACTATCCGCCCCTGTCCGGGCAGCATCACTGAGTTAGACTGAGTGGCCCTGCTCCAGCATGTTGAATAATGAATTAGAGGCTGATATCCTGTGACGGAGGCTGGGAGAGAGCACTTCCTCCCTGGGCCAGAGTGGGGCTTGAATACCCGTGAATAATACATGGCCAAAAGTGGGTCTGTTGAAATGACTCAATACTGGGAGTCAAGTGCGAGATTATCTTTCCACGGTTATGAAAATATTGCAGCCTTCGTAACACAATAGCAGAGGTGAGAAGATGACCGTATGAAGCAGGCTCACAGTTACTGCTCAGTATGAACGTTTTTTTATCAAATTCTCGAGTCGTTTCTGAAATGCTGCTACAGGAGTTACAGTTGAAAGATAATATTTGATCCATCTAAACTAAAAGCTAACTCTGGTCTACGTCGACTTAAAACTGAAGAAATGTAGTAGGATTACTTTTCACTGGAAGAAGTGTGCCTCTGTTCAGCAGGGCATAAGTAAATCTGCAGCCCAACCCCAGCCTTCTGGTCTTTCCTTTTTTCCATGTTTCATCATGGGTTTCTTGTTACATGAATGTGGAAAACTAATAATCACAGCACCTGTCTTTTCAAACAAAAATAAATCTTACCAGACAGAATTATGATATATTTACTTATCTTTATAAAGTTGTCAATTTACACATTCAAAAACGGATTTTCTCTCTCCCAAAAGACTAACTGGGGCCCTGTGTCTCTCACTGGGCCAAGTCAGCCTCCAAGAAAGCTGGAAACCGCAGGCTCTTGCTCAGCCCCAGCTCTCCCAGCTAACCGCTAATCCATGTGTTTGATACATTAGACGCTCTGCTTGGCTTTGTTCTGCAGGGATGTGCTGTCCCTTCCCGTGCCAAGGCTCCCTCTTTCCCCTGACTATCTCTCTCGCTTGTGGTCTCTCTTGCTCCCGCTGCAGTCCAGAGGATTACCCCACAGTCCATGGGATTTATCTAATTGTGTTTAATTAGGGCTGGGTCAGGCCCCAGTCACAAACCTCAGGCTGTTGGATTTCGAGGAAGCAGATACATGTGAAGTAACCCCTTCCAGATCCGAGTCTGGCAGGTGGGCCTGAGTAAGGTGAGAAAGAGAGAGGAAAGAGTGGAAAAATGAATAGAGAGCGAGGAGAAAGAGAGTGCTATAGAGGGCAGAGGGAGGTGGAAGAGAGGAATCAGTAAGGCGACGACAGTGTCTGTGTTGGATTCCCCCAAGGAGAAATCGATTGCCATGCGCCTCGCTGTTCCCCAGACCTCTGTTTCTCTATGCCTCTCTCCATGACACCGTGCTGCAGGGAGCAGTAACTCACTGTGCCCTTGGTCGAGGCTTAAGCGGATTGTGGGTCAGGATGTCGTCCCTTTGGCTTGATGCACTGTATCTCAGCTCAAATAAATTCTCCACTGAAGAGTATTAACAGCGAGCGGCCTCTTGCTCTCGGCTGCGGAGGACTACCATGGGCTTAGAGGAAGACAAAAGGCGCAGAGGGGGGTGTGCAAGGAAAGCTCCAGTTTCTTTGATTTTCAACCACTGAAGGCCTCCAAGTTTACTGAGAGCATTTAACACTCACTATATCTGGGTTCCTTGGACTGTACGTTGGCACATTACAGTCCAATCATAATTCAACTACATACATTGCATCAATCCAATCTAGAAAAAACCTGTTACCCTTTACTTGGTCCACTAGTCATACACCATCACCCGGTGTATGACTGATCTAAGATGTAACCATAGGAACTGAATCAAGTGCTTAATGACTCATCTCTCATCAAACGAGAAGCATACCCATCCAATTCTTTTTCATCCAATAATTTAATGAAATGCTATTGAGTGCAGAATATATCCCATGTAAAAAATTCAGCAATGCATCAAAGAAAAAATGTTTATCCCTGTAAAGGAGCTGTCATGTTAAATCTCAGGAGCGTTTTCTCCTGTTACAGACAAAATGAATCTGGTCGCCTCATAATGAGCCCTTATTATGGCATTGTGTTTATGTTGGGTGAAACAAATTGTTATTCCTGTGGGGAGGGCTGGTAGAAAATAAAATGCGTATGTAATTTCTGTACCACAGCATTGTCATCAGGAGTTACTGTAAAAGCGGGCAGCCTCTGAAATGTGAGCTGTTGACACACACACACACACACATACACACAAAAAGAAGTATGCAGTAGCAAAGCCACACAAAAAGGAGTTCTGGGGCCCATAAAGCCGTGCTGATGGTGCAGCAGTTGTAAATGAAATGTAATGAAACACTGCTGCTTGCTTTCGTCTTGATTCACTTCATCACATTGACTTTATGAGACATATGCCCAAACTGACAAATACATGGTGTGTTTTTCTTCTTGCCTCTGACTGTGCATGTGTGCAAATGTGTGAATTATGTATGCAAATGACAGGCAGAGGTGGTGTGTTTTATTATGCTTAAAATATTGAAAATCTTATTGATGTCTAGGCTTTGCAAATCGGCTTGTAGACATGTTGAAAAGCCAAACAAAAGGACTGAGATTGTTGGGCTCTACACATGTCAGTGTCCCTGTTAGATGAAATAATAGCTCACTGAATTGCTCAATCCAAATAACTAGCAAAGACTAACAATACGATATCACCTTACACCAGTGTGTTGATTCAGCAGAAAGGACAGATGGACAGTGACAGCCTATGCTATCAACCTCAATTGACTCAAAAAGCTCCTACAATTACTCACTACCTCTTAATAACAATGACCATAACAGGATCCATGGCACTTCACTGGGCCTGGAGACAGTTCTCTGTACAATTATTCATATCACAGCCCGAACAAGAGCAATGGACGGAATTGTTGGAAGTGAGTAATTAAGGGGGCAAGCCCCAGTGGCTCTAAATGCCACAAGCTGAGCGACTAAGTAGTAGCCTTGTATCCACGGTAACCTTTAAGTAGAAAAGTAATATCTGTATAATATGGCCCGATCTGATCTGCAAACTCTTTGTGACAATAACATGGTTGAAAAGAAGTTTATTAGTGACTATTTATTAAACAATTTCACAGGGAAATGGAAAGCATGCTAGATTTAATCAGTTTGAGAGAAATATAATTTAATTTGTGTGTATGGAAATACTAAATGACAATAAATTGAATCTTGAATTATGGAGAGTTTTATAGAGCCACAAAATTGGCTTAGTTAAAATGTTTCCAGAATGCTTCCGGTTCCTCACCTCAGCAGTATGATTTCTTCATAACCCACCTTTATATCATTGTTACTGGTACCCAAAAAAAAATCCACCATCACTGCATTAAGCAACCTCCATTTTCTCTGGACCTCCTTGACACCTGCATGTATCCTATCATAAAGAAGAAATGGCGAAAACGTCGGTGTGAGGTTTCATCACATAGAACCAGGGATGGAGATAAATAATAAAATTGTATTATTTATCACAGGTTGGCAGGTTGAACTACTGAACACAATATATCCATTTGCATCACCCTAACAACTCTGTCCTCTGTCATCCCCAGCATTAAGAATTGAGCTCTATATATCAGCCTTCGTCAGGCCACTGTCAAATCTCTGCATCCTCAAGATTTTAACTTTTGTAGGAACTAAAGGGGTTTTCGTTTTGTACATCTACAGCTTCAATTATTTCATTTTCGGTTTTAATTGCAAAAATATAATTTAACTTCTTTATCAATCACATTTGACACCACTGAATGATTATATATATTTGCAACTGCACTTGAAAATCATGAGCACTGTGTCTTCCAGTATGAATAACAGAAAGTGCCTAATTAGGGAGGTACGTGGGCAAAGCTTATGGCTGAATTTCCATCGCCCTTTTCACTGGTTCCAGTCAACTCTGTATCTTTTTACACAAAAAGGTGTGATATGGTTTTCGGTCTATAGGAGTTAATAATATTCATTTGAAACCAAGTCAGGTAAAAAGAAAATGTATTCTATAAGACATGACGATCCTCCTCAGCCTTAGTCCTCACCAGACTAAGGCTGTGTATTTTGTCTGCAATCACAGACAACATAAAAATTATTCTAAACACCATATAGATTCAGATCACCTAAATATCTGGATGTATACGAAAGGAGAGAACATAGTAGTGCGTCAAAAAAGCAACGAGAATTTAGATCAAGGAGTGAATGCACAGTTTGTATTCTTTGCACAAGTCACCTTTGTGGACTAATATTGCAAAGTGTAGCTATTGTACTGACGGCCTGAGGTAAAAGTGGGACACATCCAGACTTAAATTAGCGGCACAGCAGTTGCATGTGTGCACATAACATTGAGGCTGGTTGCCTAGTCACAGCGGAACACAGGCACTGCATCCCG
Source organism: Pseudopleuronectes americanus (assembly GCA_038501795.1). Lineage (NCBI taxonomy): Eukaryota > Metazoa > Chordata > Actinopteri > Pleuronectiformes > Pleuronectidae > Pseudopleuronectes > Pseudopleuronectes americanus. The sequence continues at coordinate 13,440,697 of CM076718.1, forward strand.
GTCCCAGAGAGTTGACTGGAGATGCTGAGTCAGCCAAATCCCTCAGCTGCAGGCTGGAATTGGCCCCCAGGAGCACAATGTCTGACCCACATAACTAAATGCAAGGTACAATATAGTACAAGCTTACATTTAGTTTCATAGTACTTTACTTGTAGTTGAACTAACACTACTGGTGACATTGTTTCCTGAATATACTGCTTTGATAAACTCAAAAATGTGATATATGTCCAGTTGAATAATGCACAAATAAAAGGATTTTGAAGTAGAGGCTGAATTACATGTTTTAACAGGTTGTCCTCACCTGGCCCATTAACCTCTGAGGGCATTAAAAGCCAGGTATAATCACCCTGAAGTTGAATTTGTGAAGCAGCTTTCTCGTAAGCAGGTTTAAAATCCCACACTGGTCATATTCTGGTCAGTTGAATGTACTAAGACACACAAACACATACACACACCTCACAAAGGGCAGTTAGATGTGTAGTGGCCCGAGGCTTGCTTGCCCATGGCAACAGAACAGGCAACCATTGCCTCCTATTAACCTCCTCCAAAGCGGGGGGAGAGGACTGCAAACAGACAAGAGCTGAAGACTTTATATTTAGAGGGTGCACTTCTGAGGCTCTGCTAGCTATCTGTTCCATCTTTGTTCCTCCTTGAGAGGCAGTGCTCGCAGGCTGTCAGTAACCTGGCAACAGGTAGGGTACTCTTTACTTATTTTGTGTTTTTATGTAAGAATAAATAAATAAGACACATTTCCAGTTAAAAAATTCAGATAGACCCAGTGACTCCTCTGGCAAAATCACTGTCCAAGTGTGTGCAGTTGAATTTGCATCGATGGGGAGAAAAACGGGCAGGTGGGACAATGGGAGCTTAAACTAATATCAAAGTCAACCCAAAAGAGAAGGAAGAGAAAAGGAGGAAGAGAAAACTTGCATCTACAAATGCTGCCTGTAATTTTCAAAGCTGTGGCCTAGATAAGCACTTGAACTTAGGAGTTGATTTTCAGATATGTGGCATGTTTATGCTCCCTCAGCTCCACTGTTCTGGTTGAAACACTATCCCCAACATTATACGAGACCAACATTTGTATGAGAGCATGGTTTTGTCTTTTATTGATTGTTATCATGGTTATTTTGTCATGCTGGTGCAGGGTTGGCAGATGTAAAATAATTATCGTACTTTTATGATCATATTGCTCATTTTACTAAATCTAAGCCATAAAGAGGAAGTCAAATAAAAAGGTATACAATTCCGTTCAATTTTAAAGGCCAAGTAGTAGTCACAGACTCAAAAACTTAAAGGAATCATGATGTTAATGTGTTTCTTTTAATGATTTTGAAGTGTACATTGAATTTCTGAACTTTACATTGAACTAAACTAGAATTATCCACAAAGTGTGCAGCTTCGGGTGCTCTTGGATCCGGTACTCATGTGTATCGCGTCTACACAAAGCCCTGTCAAGAAAACACAGAAACGCTGGAGCAGAGTGGTTCAAATCGCTGTAAAGCGTCTTGGAGCATGCGCATAAAGTGAAAGAAGATGAAAGTCGAGATCCTACTAGGAAGCTTCCTATGGCTGAACGACTTCTCTACCACCTGAAAGCACTGTTACCACAGCAATCAAACAGGACTAGTTAGAATCGAGCACTTCGCTATAACCCTCGTTTGTGTTAAGTTACCGTTTTGAAACTTCCGTCTATAATATAAATCTTTTCACGTAAGATTTGCCGGTTTTGAACAATGGTAAAATGAGAATAGATTAAGCAGTGATAGATTAAATTGTTGCTTGTAACCCTTTCCTAACCAGATTCTTAAAAACATCAATATTGTTTATGTTGTTGCTATTATGAATAGAAGCAGCAGGGTTAATATGGGTTCAGGCTGAGGTTGCGAGGGAAGCATTGTTGCCAACTTGGTAACTTTGTCGTTAAATCTGGCGACTCTTTAAATCCTCATGGCGAAAGCTACTAGTGACAAATCTAGCGACTTTTTCTGGTGTTATATAGTCTAGCTCTGCCAGAGGATCTCTTTTGAATAATTTTGCTGGTCCCAAGCCCAGATAAAGGAGGAGGGCTGGACGTAGAGACAGCAGTTCCACCCAAGCCTTTTGATCAAATTTGATAGTCTAACATTTAACAATACAGGACTAAATTGATTTATATATGTGGGTCTAGATACAGCATTAAAGTCATGAAGTTATTTTGAAAAGTGATGGCATATTTCAATGGCAAGATAAAAAAAAAGAATCAACAGAAGAATACGGAAGCGTTCGCTTTTTATTCATTGGGAATTTATCTCGGAATTTCCGAGATAATTATCTCAGAAAAACTTTATTATTTTTTAGTTAAGTGAATGTAATACTCTTCTGTAGAATAAAGCTTATTTGTAGTTCTAAACATATTTTAGGTAATTTTTTTCTCACTTTTTGTATGTCCTACAGAGACCATTACATTATGCAAATTAGGCGATGGCGTCATTTAGCGACTTTTAGGACAGCCAATAGCTACTTTCCTTACTGAGGAGTTGGCAACAATGGAGGGGAGGCGTGGTTCGTTCACGGTTAAATACAACAAGCGGAGAAATAAGAAATCGCGGGCTGAACGGCGCTGAGAAATGCGCGTCCCGTTTTAACAGCCAGGCGCCTGCGCGCTTGAGAATTGCGCGATGCGGCACTTCGCCGTCTTACCGAGATCAGTCAGGTGGTTCATGAGACATGTTCTCAGATGCTCTCTGTCTGCTGGTGAGAGGTTGCTCACCTGTGTGGGCGCGCACGTGTCAGTGTGTGCGCGCACGTGTCTGTGTGTGCGCGCATCTGGATGGAACTCCGCTGTGCGCGATACAGAAAGCAGAGGAGAAATCTAAACGCACGACCATGTAGTGACAGAAAGGACATTGCTCTGGCGATCTGGCACTATATTAAAAAATAAAATATATAATTAACTTGATCTTCCAGGGGGGGCGGGAGGTGCCCTAGTAGAACGGTAGGGGAAACACTGCTTTTGGTGATGATGAACATGAATATTGAAAGAGGGATCCAGATGTGGTGCGTATGAACCTTTCTCACGAGCTACGCTCAGTTTACTTGCGTCAGCAATGTGGCTAGATTTTTAACCAGTGTCAGAAACCCATTCATCTAAACATTGCCTATGTGTTTTATGAAAGTGCATATTTGTTTTCTTACATATGACTCATGTGTACAATTATTTTTTCCCAAAACAAGACAATTTTAAGCCTTTGGTAAGATTCAACATTTCCCATCTGGCAGAATGGTATGGCTGTATCCAGTGTCATTCTGCTACTGGGGAAACATGCTCTCCCTTGTTTATAGTTCTTTTAACCAATTACAACCCTTTTGGGTGGCATGAATCTCCAGATGCAATGAAGGTGCCCCTGCAAAATAGGTGAGTGGCAACTTGTTTTGGGGGAACATTTGCATGTGGGGAGGGGAGCATGGTAAATCCCCCACATAAGAAAACGCAACAAAAATAATTCTGCTTTTCCTCTGTTTGTGTTAATGATATCCTATTGGTTTCTCACACTATTTGTATGATGTCCTTCTGTAGGACTTCCTCCTTCCTTCCAAATCAATAATTCAAGGTGTTGTTTGGGAAGTGAGTAAACACTAAACAGGATCCTGATCTATTCGGATGACATGACCTCCATTATGTTATCATGAGGACATGAAGGTCATTGATTGGTGGGGAAACATTAGCGCGTGTCAAGCTGATTCATCTGCAGCTCCGTTTAGTAGGCAACATGGTTGTGAATAGAGAGCTAAGGAGATCAACTTGCTTTCTACGGTTTCTAATCGATACAAGTCACCAATAACAAAGCTCACTGACCACATAATTGTTCTAAAAAGCTAATTATAACTAAGTAACATGGTCATAACTTAACAGACTGAATCTATCGGGACACTCAACAGAACCAGACATTCTAAACAATAACGGTCTTTGGACTTCGACCATTTGCATTTTTCACTCTGAAGAATAAAGGCTTGTGTGTTCTTTTCCATGCCAACTTTGATCAGAGCCCTGGAGGAAATGGTCATCTGGACTCTGTAAAGGAAACTTTGTCTTAATTGTTAAAACTAACACTGCGCAACCTGCACTGTGTTATCCCTGGGTTACAGTAGGCACAACGGCAGCTGGCTCTATTTTGTTGTCAAATACAGGAAGGCAGGGAGGAGAAAAACAGCATGAAATCGTATCAGTAGAGAGAGAGAGGACACTTGGTATTATTAATAGTAACAGACCCATGACAGTGAACAGAGAGGAGCCTGTGTGAGCCGCCTTTTATTTCAGCCACCCCTTCCATATACCCCACAACTCCCACTTCCCTCCACCCCAGCATCTTATGAAATATGTACAAGGCAAACAGAGGTGGGGTTGATGCGCAGACCTTCCTCCTCTATGACTAACCGCTACACGTCCAGTACCATTACTTATTTATAAGGCATGCCGTGTAAGTGCCAGAGTGGCCTCGCTCGCTTTCCTCCACGCCATAAGGGCACTTTCATAACACCCTGTTTACATTTCACCCACCAAGAGAGGAGTGATAACAAAAAAAGATCTCCAATTAGTTACAGTGTCCAGAGCATGGTGAGACACCGGCGGCTGTGACGCTTCTGATAAATATTTGTAATGTCATAGTAATGTTGGTTTGCGCTCAATAACATCCTGGGTTATTAGTGGAGATGAGTAAAAAACTTTTCCAAACTTTCAAACTATAAGTTATGTGTAGAATAAGTGGAAGAAAAATAAACGCCTTGTTCAAAAAAAACTTTTTGAAAGCCATTACAGGGAAAGAAGTAAGTCTTAATATATTGTATCTTTAAATTATCTGCCTTTATGAAATCAGGTTTTTTCTTTCTTTTCAAGTTATTTTTCTTTTTATACATTAAATCTCATAGGTGTCCATTTGTTTTACTGCTGCAGGACCAGAAATATGACCAGGATTCAATATTAGAGCAACTGCGCATGGTTTAATATCATTTTTGCAACACCATTAATTTTAGTGCATTTGATGATTTCAAACAGACATATTGAAAGGAATTATGAATTTACAATGGCTAGATTACACTCTCTTGGTGCATGTGGATTGATGTGGATTGAATAATAATAATTAAAATAAATTCTGACATCATTACAGAAAAATCTATGAATACAGCAAAGCCCCTTGCATGGTGAGAGTACAGTGCAGATTTTCAGCTTTGAAATTTGGCTTCTCAAGAAATAAAAAGAACATACTCATTGCCGCTTGCATAGAAATAAGTGGGAGGATTCATTGTCTGTAAGTAAACAAAGCATTGTGACAAGCCAGTACCCCTCACCACTGTTTGAAACACAGTAAAGAATCAGATCAAATCTGGATTAAGAATAAAATGCCTACAGCATTTTACATGCACCTTCCAACTGTATGGATGCAAGCTCCAACGTTCTTACCAAGGAACTCCATCTGGTGTGACTGTATTCTACTGGATTGTATTATTTACTCTGTGAAAACCATGTAGCTTCCGACACTTGCTAAAAGAATCAGGTCATACTCTATGATATATAAAGTATATTATACCAAAAGCAGTGAAACTTACAAATAACACTGTCACTTTAAATATAATACATTAAAAAAACCATACAGAAGAAAACTGTTAATAGTAAGTACATTATTTTAAAGGAAAATTCAGGCTGCTCTGGAATGTATGTAAAGATTGTCTTTGTGATAAATGTACATGTTTAGTACTCAGATCGCCTATGTGAATGTGAAAGCTAAGCATCCTTCTTCCTTTATGGCAATTTAGGTCATATTTTTCTCCAACTCTGCCTCTTGAGTGTCTCAGCATGAGCCCTGCCCCATCTCTGAATGCCACCAAACACAGAGCTGGCCATACCACTTGGGACACACAGACAGTCATTGACACACACATTCCGACAGAAGCAGTGCCAGGCAGACCTCAGACATGTTACCATTACCATACTGCACCACTGTCTGGGACCTCCATTGCCACTGTATCCCCAAACCACTATCCAGTGCCACGCCTCATACATCCAGCCTCAGGCCAGACCAGCCCTGCCCAGCTGTGTGTGATCCAGGCCAGACCTGGCTGACACAAGTCCACCCTCCATCTACGCCATCCACTCCATCCTTCTCTGCATCTCTCACACCCTAATCTCTCTCATCACTTGTCTCTGGATGGATGGGGGTTTGGGATTGACGGCAGGCCCTCCGCCCGCCGTCCTTGCCATCGCCATCTGCTTGGTGAGCTCAAGGAAAGTGAGAGGAAGTGTGGCGTGTGTCTGCCAGCCAGCCAGCTATCTTCGCTGAGGGCCGTTGCGTCCAAAAACGCTGTGCCGTGCCGCAGAACCTTAACTCACTGTCACAGGGCCGTCCAATGTGATTGATCTGGTCCATTTAGTTGGAGCAGCCAAGTCTGGAGGAGGCCTGGTCCTCCAGTAGCCCCTCCAGCCCCTCTCTGCCCAATCTAGTCCTGACATCCCAACTAGCACAACACAAACACTAGAGCCCTGCCAGCTGGCCCACAAGCTTGACATGCTCTCCCTGCTTATCAGTTAACACGCCACAGGGCTAAAACCAGGCTTGCCTGGCCTGTAGTTCTTTTATCTGTCCTATTGTGGAGTAATTGTACTGAATTGAATCATAATACAAATTCAAATTGCAATATGCTTTTAGTGCATGATAATGTCATCCTGTTGGAAAAGCAGGATATTTCATTTATTAACCACAGGATAGCTGAGGTTAGGGAAGTTAAATGCAATCGCTCTGCACTGGCAAATTAATGCTCAAAGAGAAGCTTTTTATCAACGCTATTAAATTGAAGTGATTCAAAAAGCAGACAGACGTGCATTTCATATTTCAACAAATCCTCCAGAATATTCTCACTACATTTATTAGAGTCAGATGAAATGCAGTTTGGAGGAAATTAAAGAGGTACAGGTTTGTGCAGTTTCATTTTACATCCCTAATATCATTTCCTGTTCAACATATTTACGTATCCCTATCCCTTTTATTGGATGGCTGGTGCTCTGGCTTGGCTCATTCCAAGCAAGGCATTTCATTGGGGTTTAGTTACTATGAAAATGGGTTCCCTAGACAGAGAGGTCACGGCCACAGTCCTTCATCCAGTTGCTATTTGCGCTCTGTGTGTATTACATCACTTTGAAATCAGGCAAGTCCAAAGCACTGACTTGCTCAATGCTCCCGTTTAACAAGCCCAGTGTTAGTTTTTGGAATTTGCCCATCTCCTGTTTTTACACTTTTCCTTAAGACTCCAACAATATCACATGGAGTTACTTTTCTTTTGAGACATGCGACTGCTGCAGAGGCTTCGATCCCGAGGTGCTCCATTTCACTAAATAAACAGAAAAACATTGTAGATTTGGCCTTAAAAGTCATGTAGGGTTTCCTTGATTTTTGTTGATATAGATGTGAAATTTAACTGAAACAGACGTTTCTTTAATGCTTTAATTGTGATCAGCAAGGCGAGGCAAAGATACTGACCTTTTAGTTTCAGGCCAGGATTCAGAAGAGAAAGGGACTCCATGTACTCTACATATATACGCTGAGTGAGTTTTAGACATTCAGGGAAGTTGTTAGGAACGTTGCATGTCCTCTCACTTTAATATTTAACAAGAAGAGAGCTTTTTTCTCTAAAACTTTTCATCATCCTTTTGGTCACTGTATGTTTTTTTTTCTTTCGCCAAGCCTCACTCTCTCTCTCTCACACACACACACACACAAACACACACACACACACAACTATTTCTGTATTACCTTTACTGCAGTAGACAATATTTTGCATCAGACACAGAGTAAAAGGAACCTCACAAACTAAAATACTTTCTCATCACCTAAAAATAATAATATTCACAGTTTCTGCATAAAACGCACTTGTTTTGACATAATCAAAAAATTTTCAGAACAGTTGTTTGTGTATAGTTGGCCAGTAATGCAACCAGAATTTGAACTCACTATTGTGTGACGTCCTAAGCAAAGTCCCTATCTAACTGAGGCAGTTGGAGCATTCGTCTGTGAGCTGTCCAAGGACCACCATGGGAACTTCACTAGAGGGGATGGCTGGAAACATTGTGGGAGTGCAGTGACAGTTGGGGGACTTTTCTCATGTGAAAAGGGCCCAGCCGCTCCATAGAAAAACACACCACTACAAACAAAAAGCATCCGTGACACGATAATGAGGAACTCTGAGTTTGATCATTTAGATAGCAGCAGCACCCGTTTTTTAAATCATTTTTTTCACCTTCTACACATTTGTAATTGCAGCCAGGTTAATTAAAGAATCCTTTTCTTAATTCCCCCCAGAATATAATCATGACAGTTTAACGAGAAGCAAGGTAATATGATCTCATATTTTTGTTCATCGCTGCAAACCGTGTTGCAAAGTAGTTTTAAGCGTGTCTCCAATGGTGACATCTCATCATGGCACAGTATGAAATGGTGCTGAAGTTGAATGAGACTCAAACAAAAGCGTGAGGGAATTAGTATGTGCGAGGCACATTTCCAGAAAGTGTTTATGTTCTTCTTAAAGCCTTTCTCTGGCAGAAGCGATTACATGAACGTCTCCTACTTATTTGTTTTCATCTGAACATTTGGCTGAGGGGTTTATCCATCTTGACAAGCACATAATATGGCTTTTGGTGCTGTGAGGGAGAGAACGAGAGCGATCGGAGGAGAGAGAGGGGAGAAGACGTGAAAGTTAAAATAGAGGCTCTATGGTGGGGTTTTATCACTTTTCTTGCTGTTCCCTTCCTCTCTTTAACAACATGCTTAACTCCCCAAAGATGTGTTGAAAGATCACAATAATCCCCTCGAAATGACATTAGTCCTCACTCTCCTCTTTGAGTAGGTGGAATGTAGCGGAGCCAAATTACTGAAGACACTCTAGGGTGTTGGGAACGATGTGATAAACACATAAAGTTCCCAATGTAATTTGATTAAGTCTTAAAAGTATAAATATGGTGTCTGCTCTGCATTCCATGCTAAGCCAATTAAAAGCTCTACAGTAAATTAATTTTTGTCTATATGATAGTTTGACTTGACTTCCTCAGCAGTCAAAAGGTATAGTTGAACATTTATGATGCTGTTTCCTCTGCCTCACCACTAGATGTCACTAAATCCTACAAACTAAACCTTTAAGTAAAGGTTAGTTATTGAATGGGAATGTGTTATTTTAACCATTTGATTTTATGGTCTACTTCTTTACAGTTATGCTAATGAGTGCTGAGGCACTTGCAGGCCTTTGTGCAGCTTTGATGCCATGTTAGGATGTGTGTGGTACCTCAGAGCAGCTGATGATGTTGCCTTCCATCAATGAGCAGCAGCAGGTTACTCCTCCATGACACACAGTTCAATGGCAGTCTCCTCACTTTGTCCAATGTGGTCCTTACGTCCTCAGATGATGAAGAGGGAGAAAACAACCCAACAGTCCTCCTCGGCCTAATGGTCATGATGGTCACCAGTGGGTCCCTTTAGCAGCCAGAGCTCCCGCAGTGTGTTGGGAACTGTTGGGCCTCTTTATAAATGTAAGGTCTTGACCTTGGCTCTTAAAATTGAACTGAACTAAATACCTTTTAAAGTAAGTCATTCCTCATTCTGTGTGAAGCACTTTGTAACCTTGTTTAGTTAAGTGTTATACAAATAAAATGATTATTATTATTCCTGGTAACACAGTGCGCTGTCTGGTGATGCTCCGTGCAGGTGTCAAAGTCCTTCCACCATTAGCACCGAGCTAGCAGAGATGCTAAACGACAGCTAATCAGCAGGCTAACAGCTAAACTAGCTTCGCTTCGCTCCCTAAACGCCGTAAAACATTCAAAGCAAGCAGGAAGCAGCCATATAATATTTTTTTACAAATGAGTCCTGTTGCATTAGTGACATAAGTCTGAATATCTGTCTTACTGTGGTAGCTGGTAGCATTGTGAGCACACCAAGTCCCGCAGGTGCGTCACACAGGCGCCGTCTTCTCGCGCCCTTCGTTAGTCCCGCCCCTGAACCAATCGTGTTGTTCGAAACGGATGACCTCTCTGAAAGCACCAATCATATTAACGAAACACGTGCACGTTAGTCTGTCTCGCGATGGCTGTCCTCTCAATCAAAGTAGAAACAAAAGTTACGTTCTTAAGGGATAGTTCACCCAAAAATAAAAATGCACTCATTATCCACTCACCCCTGTTGCTGATGGAGGGTTGAGAGAAGAGTTTGAGTCCACAGAACACGTTCAGGGGTAAAAACAATTGAAGTAACTGGTGGTCACGTCTTCAAACGTAAAAAAAACAACACAAAAACAGCACAAAATGCCTCCATACTGCTCCTGTGATGTCATACAAGTTTCATAAGCCCCAACATAGACCTGATTCTTTTTGTTTTATTCAATAAAGTGTCCCAACAACCACAGGTCAGGAAACTTGTGATGTATTTGCTGTGGAGTGGGACAACATTTCTTAATATCGCTTGGTTAGATTGTCCTCTGACACACTGCCTCAATCTCTTTGCCACTGCTTTGTGGAAGCAAATTCAAAATAGAGCATTACAGACCATGGACCTCTCCCTTCACCCATGGTGCATTTTGAATATTGTGGAAAAAGCACCAAAGTGCTTATTTCGATTCCATCAACCTCGGAGCCTGGGAGGCTGGACTGGAGTGCTCGGCTCCTGAAATTGCTGCCAAGACATGCCACTGACTTTTCTAACCAGCCTTTCACTTACTACAGTATAATACAGGAGTGGGGAGAAGGCACCTTTTTGTTCTTTGTGGGGGTGTTTATGACCAAAATATTGGACTCCCCTTTTATTTTTGACCAATTTAGTATCTATCTATCTATCTATCTATCTATCTATCTATCTATCTATCTATCTATCTATCTATCTATCTATCTATCTATCTATCTATCTATCCATCTAACTTTATTAATTTGTGGTATATTGTATCCTGCTGGTGTATGCATATATCTGACAGTGTTGTTTTTTTTCTTTGCAGCCCATATAGTTCTGCATGTGTGTGGCTGTCTGTATGTCGATCCGCTTCCCCTGGTGTGTCTGAAGTGTTGGATAATTAGCTGCCTTATCAGCCTGGGACACGGGCAGCCTCCTCACCACTGACAGGTCATGGAGCCCAGGACCAGCGGGAGGTTGGAGACAAGGAGGAGGTGGGATGATAAGGCCACAGGAGGAGAGACAAGGAGGAGAGAGAGAGAGAGAGAGCGAAAGAGAGAGAAGGAGCTGGGTGGTGGTGTGGGGTTTGTAGACAAGCAGACAAAAACATGAAGTAGAGAAATGGGATGAGGAACCAGACAGAGGAGGAGACAGAGAGATGGAGCAGTTTAAAAAAAAAGAAGAAAAAGAGAAGGGGAGACAGTTAGGCCCCGCAAGGACAGAGCAGCTGCTCCGGCCTATCAGCTCTTCCATGAGACCTCGGCACTCATTAGCATAAATTCAAATGACAAATGTGGCCCGCTTTGGCAAAGACTAATTAATTCATAGAGAGGGGGAAACTCACCAGAGTAAGAATTCAAATCCTTCACTGCCACGGGCCTGTACAAGCGTTAAGAGGGAGCACGTTGATGGGCTATTGTGTTATGGAATTACTACAGTTGCCTTACATTCACTATTTGATTTGAGTTTTTTTTTGTGTACAGTTTTTTTTTCAGGATTCAGGTTGTGCGCCCTGTGTTTTGAAAAGTTTGTAGAGTCGCTTTTTTCAATATTCCATATTTTCGCTGTGTATGGGTGGATGTGATTAAGTTGATTTGGCTGATATGTTGTGTTTGGTATATTTTCACACACACACAAACACACACACACATACTCAGGACTTCAAGATTTATAAGAAGGAACAATGGACTGGAAAAGATTGCTGCTCTGAAGTAATGGCAGACTGCATGGAAAACACAGGGAAAGGATAAGTGCGCCCCCTTGTGTTTAGCACTCATACTCCTGCTTGTGAAACCGGTCTCAATCTGGCTTCATGAACTATGATCATATCGGTGGAACGCCACTCTCGCTCACATTAAAACGATATTGCATTCTGTCACTATGGTTACCTGCACAATGTTTTGCACATCAATCTGACCTCCTCCTCTTAGGCTCAGCACCGCAAGCACTACCTCATTTTATCCTCCTTTTGATTGTCTGACAACGAGGTAACGTCTGCCAGTGAAAATGTCTGTCTCCTCAACTTTTGTTAACAAGACGATCATTCTTCTGGGATTCTGTGCAGACCGAATCAATCCAGCATGTTGGCGTGTGACACCGAGTGGTGTGGGGGGCCTAAATGATCCATTAAGACGAGATTACAGATTGAGTATCTGCTTCATGCCGCAGCTTGTGTGAGCCCTCAATCCTCTTTGTTTTCCACTTTACAGGAGGCCTGACTGGTCAGAACATCTGGCCCTCATCAAGTCCAGGTGTTCCTGCTACAGTGAGAGTGTGTGTGTGTGTGTGTGCTTGTGTTTGTGATTCACTCTGTGTGTGTGTGTGTGTGTGTGTGTGTTGCAGAGAGCCATCCCAGTCTTTCACCTTCTCTCGCTCCATGTCTGTCTCACTCTCCACCTCCTTACGTCTGCTGTCTTCTCTTTCCTTTCACTCCCTGCTCCAAAGCACACCACGCTCAGCCAGGTGCAAGCGTTTTTCTCACCAAATCCCCTGCTAAAGACCCAACAATGGTTGCCCAAGAACGCTCCCTGCTAAACCAGGCTCTTCCTGCTCCGTAATTACATCAAAACAGAACATGTTGAGCAGTGTGAGGACTATTTATACATGCACTTCGAGAGCCAGTTTTCGGTGTCTCTGCTTCCAAGGAACATCCTTCTGCATGACTACTGTGCGTGCGTGGGTGTGTGTGTGTGTGTGAGAGTCAGGGTGAGTGCGGGAGGAGTAAATGGGCGGCGGTTGGCGGATGCAGTGTGATTCTCCAGGTGGCTCACAGGGGCCCCACGTTGCCGCTGCCCATTACCAATCACGCAGAGGCACCTGTGAAACACATTATATCTTGACCAAAACACTGAAAGTGGGTGGTGCTCTCTTTGTGTGACAGTGGCGGACAGCTAAAGCGATTTTAAAGCAGTGCTATAACCAACTGTTGGTTCAAAAGGGATCATTCAGGCAAAGCCACAACTATTACGGGCCTACTATTCATATCTTCGCATGAGGCCATCATAATTTCCATACTAGCCCTGTATATAATATGATTGCTCTCTGGGTGAAACTACAGAATGGTCTTTGTTGGACAGATCTCATAATCATGTAATGTTTCAGTCTTTAATGGGCTATTACACTGCGAGACCAGTCATTTATTTATTCAACACCATCGCTGCCATGGCAATGACACCTTGTTCATTCTAGCATGGTGTTATTTAGGATTTCTTCACTTTATTTTACTAAGTCTCCACACACAGAGAAAAGTTGCTTACTTCCGAGAGAGGAAACCACACATGAAGTTTTTGAAAACTAAGGGATTTTTTTCTTATTTTTCATGTCTAATTGAGTATTAAACAAGAATTGAAATATCACACTTTTGAATGGATGATCGTGGTAAGATAACCAGTCAATACCTATGGACAAAGATCTTCTCTATGCAGCACCTTTCTATTACACATTTGTACTCGCACACATCATGGGCATGTGGAGTTCAGTGTCTCACCAAAGGACACTTCAGAATGAGGCCTGGAGGAGCCGAGATACTAACACCAGCTTTCTAAATAGTGGACACAGAGAGGATTTATATTTTTATAAGCATCAAAAGCTTTCAGCATATTTAATTGGTTGGCATTGGCATAATCTGGAGCGATTGGAGATCCCATAATATCAGGGCTGAAGCTTTGGAACTCCATACAGGTGTTAGGGTTAGGGTTATGTAAAAAGTAACATGGTGATTTCCAATCTTCTTACATGAACTATGTCCCAGTTATTGTTTTTCAGATATGATTTTAGGGGAGATAAGAAAAACAAGTTACTAAGTGTGAACTCATGTAGTTTTGTATGTTCTGTCCCACGCTGAACAAGCCTCATATCTGTCAGTTATTCTCAGTTCTTGGTGGATTTTTATAGTAACCACATACACAGATCAAGTTTGGCAAGTGAAATACACCTGGAGGAAAATATGGACATAAACATGTTTTCACAAATACTGTATTTACATTACATCTTCAGAACAAATATCTATGAATAGCAGGCAGTTAATTGAGAAGAACATCCATCAATTTCTATGTGAAAACATAGAACAAGTGGTATATTGTATAATATTACACATTACATCAAAATGAATGGGCCATGTGACCGTTTTGGTCCACTCGCAAATCGCACTTGTGGTAAAATTTAATAAGCTCAAGATGAATAACAATCCTTAAATTGCACATCCCCCCCACAGGCCCAGTCATATCAGCATTGTGTTAAAACGTTTGACATCTAAAGTCATGAATTTATGAAACAAATCAGGGCTTAAAAATCAAGGTCTTAGCCAAACCATTGATTTAACTTGCTTTTAACAGGGACGGTGAAAACTGCGAAGATTAATATCCACTTCCCTGAAGGAAGCTACCTGATGATCTTAAAATAACCAAATTTGTCCTTTAGACTGTTGCTATACCTTGCAATCCCCTACCTTCCCATACGGAGTGGAGAGTGGGAGTGGAGTAATGTTGGGAGGAGGAAATGGTTTCATGGCTGAGCTGACTGTTTGAATTAGTGTATCTGAAATGGGCATCGTCTGCTAGCACTCTGACATGGTGTTGCTCTCGCCTTTGGCATGCATCCATCCCTTCAGACTGACACACGCGCACACACTCACATATTCACACACACACAGACAGGCGCTCACACAGTGACACACACACGTCGTGCATTTAGCTTGCCTTCCTCCGACCTCCCTGCTGTGTCTGACACAGCACCCATGATCCTTTGCCTCACAGGCTGTGAGCTGTCAGGGCATGAGGATGTTGACATGTGATGCTGAGAGACAGGATCAAATGTGTCATCGTCTCCTCGAACAAAGAAACAAAGAGGTGAGAAACTCATTCTTGTAGCATAAGCATTGTGTGAGCGAATTTATTCATCAATTAAAATGTTTTCATGTTTCAGCTTTGATTTAGCTTGAATACTTGTAGACAATTGTAGGGGAGGTTTTGTTTTGAAACTAACAGTTGATTCCCGGCTTATTTGGTGTGTCCATCTTTGTGAACATTACATTATATGTGCCACTGACTCAAGACAGATTATATTAAGAGCAAATGGATTTTGACTAACATTCAGGTGGAATCAAACAAAAACTATACAGCAGATGCATTGATACATAAAAGTTGAGCCCAAGTATTATCTTACATGAGCTGGCTGAGGTGTTAAAATTAGACCAGGGAAAAAACATGTAAGATTATTGAAGTCCTCGACTAAATCCTCATACTGTACAGTGTCTGACAAGCTGTTGTCAGGTATAGTGCTCAGTATGCCCCTACACACACACACACACACACATATAAAGCTCTCCAGGTCTCACTAGCTAAGTCCAATCTGTCCTGTGCTGTCCAGGCCTCTGCTGTGCAAGTAGACCACACATCCACACATCAGCCCTTTATTGTTCCTTCCACTGTGGTAATGGAAACAGAGTCAATGTGGCACAGAGAGGGAGGAAGTGGTGGCCAAGGGATGTGGGCCCGTGGGCCCTGCACGGCCCCTCCATGGTTGGCATCTCGTTATACACACACACACACATGTGCACACACACACTTGCACGTATATTACTGCACAGAAACTGTCTTTCTCTGGCTCTCAGGATTTGACACACACTCACACACACACATACAGTTAGGCGAGCCGCACCGTAGTGAAAACACACACCGCCCCTGCATCTCCTCAAATGGTAGGAAATCCTGGACATGTCAAGCACATTTAGAAAAATACTTGAGGTTTTGGAGAAATTGGGATCACCTCATCTTGGAGTAACATGATGCCGGTTATATTAAAAAATGAGAGGGTGCCCATATGGAAGCCATCGCCGACCTCATGCATGCACGTACAAATCAAAGCCTCTTCAGGCCGGCTGGTAATGAGTGTGACCGTGACGTTTTAATGTTGTTATCCTACTGTGTGGCTAAGGTAACAGCTGCATAGGAAGGGAGGTTTCATCCACACACACAGGGGGGTCTGGGTTGTATTGTTACAGCCTAAATACATGTTGTATGGCCTTTTTAGTTTTTGAATTATAGTATCACCTCAACACATAGCAGGTAGGGTTTAGTGGTTGGTTAGCAAGCAAGATTTATGTACTTTAAATGTTTCGCAGAAGCCAATCATACACAGAGGGACTGGTTCTCAGTTTACAGTGAGACAGCAAACATCGGTGGTTCAGCTGAGAGCAGAATACAATGGAATAGAGTGGAATAGAATGCAAGGCCTAAAACCTGAGCAAAGCTATAAAATTGCTGAATTTTTTTTTGGGGATCCAACAAATGCTCCTGTGTGGCTTTCACGTTTTGTAATTGATCTTTGTGCGAACAAAGAGATGTTAGATGCTGTTGTAATAATTGTGCGAGTGCTACCCCTGGTTGCTGCTGGTTCATGAGTCTGTAGCAAATAAAGTGTGTGCATGGCCATGTCTGTTTATTTGTGCGTGTGTGTGTGTGTGTGTGTGTGTGCTCCTGTGCTATCAGTCTTGGTCAGGTCCCTGCCCGGGTGTGTGAAGGTTTGTCTCCCTGTGTTGTTGCAGCCTGTGTAATCATGGTATTAATTATTAGCTGTTTGCTCTCCATCATCCCCCTCCCCTGGGGCGGGCACCATGCCTGGGCTGCCAAGGGCTGGCTCTGGGTGTCTCATCCACTATAAATCTGCATGGTTAACATCACAATCGCTGGAACAGCAAGCACCAAGTTGTTATACACGTCTCATCGCAGGGTGGGAAACAAAAAATGTGAGTAGGTTCGGCTAGCACAATTTTCTCTAAAACATTTCCCCTGCATTTGTTACTGCTGTGTGTGTGTGTGTTTTATTTCCAGCAACATAAAAATCACGGCATGTTTTTTATGTCTTTCAAAACTCCGCTTATTGCTTGAAATCATGTAGTTCAGCCAAGAAATAAACAATGTGTCCCCATGGGCCTAGCCTAAATGGTGTGAGAAAAGATGTCTCACATTATCCTGCTTGGTATCCTCAGGCCAAGCTGTGAATTAGTCTCAAGTCTATCTGATCTCATGTGTCCTTTTCACGCACTGCCACCGGCATATCCCCAGCACACACACATGCACACACACACACACACACACACACACATACACACGCATGCAGATTTAGGTACATTTTTCTCCCTCAAATGGCACCATTGGCATCACTCCTTCAGAGATACTTGTTAAATGAATTGTCTGAAAGAAAGTCACAGCATCTGGCAATGATTGTGGTGCCACAGGCAGAATGTGTGTGTGTGAGTGTGTGTGAAACAGAGCGGTTGCGTGGGTGTGCATGCGTGTGTGTGTGTGCTTGCACATGTGAGTCACAAAGAGACAGGGGCTTTCACCCATGATGCTCTTGAGGGCAAGAGACAGCTCACCCCATTATTGACCTTCAAGACTTTACCTGCATTAATGTGTTGACTCCTGAAAAATGTTTTTGTCATCGCTCTAAGCTCTTGATTTGATTTGACAATATTTCTTTATTCTTGGTGCAATTATCACTGTTGCTGTTTATTGAATAAATAAGAAAATGTGCACAATCCAAAGCAAAGCAGAGCAATTAAAGTAATTTACTGGATTGAAAGTAATTTAGAAAATCTTAAGATTAAACCATATTATCCATCATTTATCTTGGCCAATTTCGCTTTAGATGCCTCTCAGCGGCTACCACAGCCTTTGTCAGGTTTCCCACTTCTTTCAAATTCAATGATAGACACAAAGACCAGAGAAGATCATTTTAGCAAAACACGTTTAATGTCAATGGAAACCTAAACGATCAGTGCGAGCAAAAATCCAATAAACCTAAATCAGAGCGAGATGAATTTCTTCTGGAACCACCGCAGAGTAAATAAAAGTCACATGTTTTTCTGAAGAAACAGCAGCATTTCATTGTTCAGAAAAACGGCTCTATAGGATGAGGTAAGAGAATTGGACGCGCCTGTTGCCATATTCAAAGCATGATTTTTTCATTTCATCTTTAGAATCAGGAAAATAAAGCATTCTTACAGGGTCTGTTGCATTAATTAACAACTACCAGTGATCCCCTGTGGTTCCCAGACACTTTGAAGATTCCTTCACAATGGACTGAGAGACTTAACCATTTACGGACTGAGGGGGGAAAACAATCTCTGTGATTGGATCACAATGCCACATGTTGGCTGATCGTAAGTGCAGGAATTGTATCGTAAAAGCAAAAACCGCCCCTTGGGAATCATGTCAGGAAAAAATCCCAGGGAGGATATGCTGCCAACTTGTCTTCACCAATGAGATTTTCCTTTTTTTAAATCCATTTTTACTTCCCTTTTTTTTTCTTTTGCTTCAAGACAGAGAGATGTTCTAATCCTCTGTTCATTGTTAGGGTTGTGTGGGACTGGCCGAGGGAAATAGCTTTTTGATGGCGATGGAGGGGAAAGGGAGCTTTGCCAAAGAGGGCTTCAGAAGTTAATGGGCCGGTTTCTATGCTGACAGTAAAATCTTGGCTGGAGCCATCAGGAGCTTGCGCGGCGTTATCTACTTCAGCGGTTTTGAAGATTATCTTTAAAGGGAAAACAGAAAATGACAGTGTCAAGAACAAGAGAGACGTCTAAAAGCAAAGGTTTAATCAAGACTTAGACTAGATGGAATTATCGCCGCGCTAAAGCTGATTTATGTTGGGGAAGCATAATAGTTTTCTACGCCTTGAGAAGCATCTGAGAAGCAGAAAAGCATCAGTGGTGGATTCACAACACCAAGGCTATAGTGATGGGGTTTCTGTTGCCGGTGGGTGATGTTTGATCGGTGGTTGAAATGTTGCCTGTGGTAACTGTTGCCCCTGCGGAACAAAGAGCCAAAGAGAAAATGAGACCCATTTTCTACGTGAGTGTTTCCCTGCACTACAGGTTTTGTAAGCACAAAATCTGATCTTTATTTCCGCAAGGGAGATGAAAAACATGCGCTTCTTATAAGTATTTTCAGACTACCGCTGGATTCTTCAGTGCTGCCAAACCTTTCTGAAAGAATATTATGGGTAGTGAATGTAAGTTTCATGGCAGTTAGGAATGGGAGAATTCCAACGGGGCAGTCCTCTAGCACAAGAATTGGTAAGGTGTGGAGAGACGTGGTGACCCTGTCCTTCATGTTTCCTCCTGCAGAACAAGAGCCAAAAAGAAACAGTCCCATTCACTCACACTTGCACACAGGTGCCTGCAGCTACGGTGCAGTAAAGATGGAAGACTGAGCTCGGAGTTACTGCTGCGGTAAGATTTTCGTCTCCCGTAAACTGACACCTCTCCACAACACATAATTAATCACAAAAAGTTGCAGCAAACTATTAGTTAGACACTGACAGGCGGGGGGGTTGAAGAGCTGCACAGAGAAGGAGGTTGGGTCTAAGAATAGTGCATGTCTGCGATTGTGTGAACATGCATGTGTGTTTCATCTGTTTATCCGTGCCCATGCATTATTGTGTGCCTGTGCTTATCCTCCCCTTCCAAGTATCTCGGGGTGGGGGGTGGGTTAGCAGGATCTGCTTCAGAGCAGAGACCCCAGCCAACAAGCCACCAGCCATCAGCAGCCAGGTCAGATTAGGTTTCTGTCGTTTGGCCTTTGTGCTGATAATACGACAATGAGTGGCACTTCCCTACTGCCACTTCACCTCGGCCGTAGAGCACTTGTCAGAGCCCGGCCAGGCAGATAGGCTCTGTCAGTTAAATAAGAGATAACGGGAAAGTCAGGAGAGGTGGGAGTCGGCTGATGGTGGGTGGCAGCTTCCTCCGTTAGTTTAGCACCCCAGTGGAGGGGTTTTTGTTTTTGATGAGGGTCACAGGAGGGAGGAACTGCCTAAAGACAAGAGGGGAAGGGTAGTGAAGGTTGATTGGCACATTAGCCTGTGTCTCCCCCATCACTCTGTTTAATCTGAAGAGACAACAAGTCTCCTGAGTTGTGGGGATGACCCTGGGAGTGGGGGGTACGGAAACGCCGGAGAAGGGGGCGACGCAACTGTCCAGACTAATTTGCTTTCACATTCTCTGAAGCTGTTTTTCCTCCTCTCACACACACACACGTAAAATTCTGTAAGTCTACTCAGTCAGTATAATTTCAATGTTTAAGTTTCCCCCTTCTTCCCTTCCTGGAACTCAAATTAAAACATTTTTTTATATCTCTCAATCTTGCTCATTTGAGGTTTTCACGCTCGTCTCCTTCCCCTTCCCCAATTAGTCTTTCATAAGAGGCTCATCACCTTTTCACACATATCACTGATGATTAGCCTTGTGGGAGAACCTTGACAGAATAGTCTCCTGGATAGATTTAGTCAAGTCTGTCAACAGGCATCAGTTCAAGCCGGATGAGACCCCATGTCAGACATTAACCTCTCTATTTCAGAACAGAGGCGCATCTGCCAAATACTGTTATTGAGCTGGCACCGCAAGAGCATAACCTTTCCCCCACCCCACCCCCGTAAATATTAAAGGTGTATGGTTAAGAAATATTAATGTCATACTCAATCAATCATTACCACCCTAAGGGGAAAATCCTGTTTGAGGTGTAGCAGTATTAACAATTTTTAGCTTTGGAAATGTCTGGATATCCCGCTTCTAAAACGTGTGCCACAATGAGCCTCCTCTCTGCCTGTCAAAATATTTTGCCTTTTGTCCTGAGGAATCTGTTCGTTTCAGTGAGCTCTGCCTCCTCAAGGTTCACGCTCACACGAGGGAAAAGGCAATGTCTCCACCTATGGGTTCAAACACAGCACTGCAGTTCACACAACCCCCCCCCCTCTCCCCCCCTCCCCTTCAAAGGGTGGACGAATACGTTCAGCAAAATAAAGGAAAACACATTATTGAATCAAGTTTTACTTTGAATATTAATATAATCCATCAGTAAAACAAACATTTGAAAGCAGTTGAGAGTTTGTAAAAGCTATATATTTGTAAGGTTGGAGTAAATACAAAGAGCATACATACCGTCAAACAAGCACACAACATACAAGCCAAGTATAGAAAAGGATAGATCTTTTTATACATTATTATATACACTGCAGAGTATTAAGACGTGACAGAAAATTAAAACGGGAGGATTGTGTTTCTTATCATCTGCGTATCGACACAATGTTTTAATCTCTTATTATCTAGGAGAAATTAGGACAATCACGAAACGTATAGAAGGACATTAACATATGAATAAAATACAGCCCCTTGAAAGCGTGACAGAGAATTACAGGTGTCAGTACAGTGCCTTGTTTTTCCTTTGCTTGTTTTATGTTTTATTCTTCCGCTCTGGGTAATTACAATGTGCTGCGAGACTGTCAGTGACAAATACAGAGAAAATAACTCAGGAAATACAGGAAGATGATTACAACACGATGTCTGAAAAATGAATCTTGATTATAAAGTCGAGAGCAGTACATTATTTCTCTTTAAGCAACATAACACATAAAGCAAACAGTGAGCAGAATGGAATGCTTGGTATACGTGTGGATCAAAACGAGAACTATTTAAAAAAACAAAAGTGTTTCCTACAGGAAAAGCAAGTTTGCGATCATCTGTCATCACGATCTGATCCCTCCCACCAACATTCCTACTGTATCTCAAAGGAAATAAGTTATTTTGGTCCAGGAAAAAAAGCTAGTTTATCCAAGTAAATGAGGCTGGGTAATTTCTGCATACTTTGTGAGAATATTTTGTTTTCTCAAAAAATAAAACCCATCAGAACTGAGCGTTCCTCTTAATGCGAGGACAAAGTTTAAGTGGGAGGATTAAGGTAAAAACATGCATGAGCGTGAGGGGAGATGGTGTCCCTGAGTGTGTGTGTGTGATGGTGTGTCTTTTGTCGGTCTATATGGTCTCCACATAATTGGCAGGGAACAGTCCTTGACGGCCGTCTTTGCTCCACCCCCTCCACCAGGCTTTGTCCACCGTCTCCACGTCCCTGATGATGTCACCGGGTTCAAAGGAGATCTCAGACTCGTCCTCTGTGGGAACCACAAGATAACATGGTGAAGACCCGCTAATCACAGTGTAATTACTGTAAGTGGAGGCACTTTGTGTGCACATGTGCGCCGATTATGCCCTAAATGGCAGCCTACCTGCTTGGTAGTCGAACAGAGCGCGGACGCACAGTTGTCGCTCGGTCAGAACCTGTGGAACATGGATTCAGAGAAAGGCTGTAATCACCAAATACTCCTTTTGTTTAACCAAAATTCACATGGTGGAAAGAACAAAAACAAAATCCTTGTCACGGGAACTTGTTGAAAACTACAGTAACCAGCTGATTTAGGAAATTACTGAGTCTTTTTTTAAACATGAAACTAAACATGTTTGTGACCAAGTGCTACATCTTCTGGGGCTGAGCAGCAGAGACGGGGAGGAGAAGTCACACGGTATTGACAGACTGACACAGTTGGATTTTTGTCGTGTGTGATTTAGTGACAATAAGAAAAACTTAAAACTAGAATGTCACTCAGTCGAGCCCGTAACTCCACCAAGCCCTGTCCCCTCATGAAGCCACACTTCATCTCTCCAGATCCGTATCAGCATCTTTATTTGAATCTGCAGCAAAGTGCACACTCTCATAAATATCAGTCCCCTGAATATGTCAACGGAAATTTTGCTGAACACCCGACCTCGCAACTTTAAAGAAAGTGAAAAGGAAAAAAAGCCAGGATCCACCCCTTGATCCGGATCCATGACCCACCCCTCCAAAACATCTCATAAAAACAAACAAACTAACAGACGACAAAGACATCACCTCCTCCTCTGAGGAGAGACCAAGTCATAAATAAAATTCGTAATTTCCTGTATAATGTATTCTACGGTAGTTTTTAAATATACATTTAATTGTTTTGAATGTGAATATATTAATGAGACACATTTTTTCCCACTTTCTTGTGCTTGTGCGATTAACTGTGCTCATTGAATACAGTTTTTAATTAATCACATATTTATAAATACGAATATGGATGTTTTGGGGATTGTTTTGATTTGTTGGAGACACTGTACAAGAACAACATGTATCTGTAGATACACTACCTCTTCTCCATTTTCTGAGATCTCCTGCTCTTTCTCCTCGATGACACCATCCTCCTCCTCCTCCTCCTCTGCCGTGCCGTGGAGATCGTAGCACACTGCCAGCTCCGGTGAGCTGAGCTCTGTGTCAGACAGACTCAGAGATCGCTCTGAGGAAGTGTGAGAGGCATCCATCAGCCACAAACCAATATACCTTGAAGAATGTCTTAATGTATCACAGTATTTTAACTGAAGTGTGGCCAAACCTATGCCGTTGTGTCCCTGTGCCTCCTCTCCATTTGTGATCCCGTTGGTCGACAGGATGATCCTCTCGTGTTTGATTCCCTGACAAACTGGCTCAGCATCTTAAATAATGAAGATGACTTGTTTACAACTGCGTACACATGTATTTACATCGAAAAATGATAAACAATAAAAATATGTTTTAAATAGTATTAAATGTTAATTTAGTCTAGATGACATGATATAAGAGAAAGGGGCCTACCTGTCACTGCTGACTCTTTCTCTGAAAACTTGGCAGGGGCCTGACTGTCCTCTGATTGGTCAATCTCCTGTCCATCAATACTTGCCTCATCTTCCTCCTGCATCACCTCCAAGGACTCCTCATGAGATGCAAACTCAGCTTCTTGTTCCAAACCCTCCTCTGCTTCATCATCTTCTTCTTCTTCTTCTTCTTCTTCTTCTTCTTCTTCTTCTTCTTCTTCTTCTTCTTCTTTTCCCTTGTCCTCTTCCTCCTCCTCCTGCTTCTCCACACTGTCCTCTTCTACCTGCTCCTGCTCTACCTCAGTCTGGACTGGCTCTGCGATAACGACACAAAACTGGTCGAGTCGAGTTCCAACCTCTTCTTCCTCCACATCATCTTCCTCATCCTCCTCCACCAGTACAGCCTGTACCTTGTAGCCAACGTCTGAGACCAGCTCAGTGTACACAGGAGAGGCACAGTTGAGGTCTATGGAGTAGGAAATTACATTGTTATTAAAACAAAAAAGAAAAATGTACATTTGAGAATATTACATGTTGAAAAAGTGAATGTGGACTTTGTGTGTGTGAGGCAGAAAAGCTGAACTGCCTGGGTGCACAGTTCAGTTAAGCTTGGCATGACTAAGAGTACGTGTGGTTGCTTTAGGAATATTTAATTGTGACTGGAATATAAAAAGAAACTGTCATTTCTGTATAATAAGCCTCTGATTCATAAGTCCTGGCTACTTTACACAGTCTGGACTATGTGGAGTAGTTTTTGGCCAAAGCATCTAAGTCATTTTAGCCTGTACTAAAAATGTTAACGACCATTATTTTATGTCAAATGATTAATGTCCTTGGCAAACAAATGAGTAATAAGAAGAGTGAAAGACTCCTCTTCTCCCCGACTCATTCTGAATTGGAATTTTGTTATGTTTTTCCTGCAGATTTGCTCAAAAATCGGATTTGAAGTTAATACTGTACCTGTGTTTGGCTGTGGTTTGTCAGGAAGAGGTGCAGCTAGAACCTGCAGAGGCTCGAAGCAGAAAGCTGAGTCCCCTGGCTCGGTTGGGGTATTTGGGGGCGAGGAAGGCAGGGTCTCTGGATGCGCCTGTGACGGTTTGTTTTTTCCTAAACTGAAGGACAAGGAAGCCAAGAGGCTCGGGGAGGCCGGGGGTGCAGAAGGTTGTGCAGGTGACGGAGCTTTGGGCTCAACAGGGGCCTCCACTTGTTTGTTAGTTTGTGGGACACTGGGCAGGGCTGTGAGTGGAGGGGCGGGGCGAAAGGGCGACGTGGGCGGTGACAGGGGGGCTCTGGGGCTTTGTGGCGAGGTGACGGGGCGGAAGTCGGGGCTTCTGGGGGGGGACGTGGTGCGGTAGATGGGCGAGGGAGGAAACCGGGAGAAGGGGGAGACCAGCGGGGAACTGCGAGGGGAGGAGGCCGAGCTCTCCTCTGTCTTAGAGAAGATGAACGCCGAGTCTGTAAGGCTGCGCTGGTAGCGTCGGAATGGTTTGCCTGGAGAGAAAGAAAAAAAGTTTGGGAGTAGTTAGAAAACTGAAAGAATAAATTATAGGCGCAGAAATCATACATCCAGTCTCAATGAGGTCATGAGGCATTTCTCCGTGTTTAAGCTCATGTACGACCACATACCACTGCGGGACGATCCGGGGCTGGTGGGACTTTGCGATGAGGATGATGACAGCTGTCTGAAGAACTCCCGAGGGTTCATGGATCGCTGGGACACTAACGCTGCTGCCTCCTACAGGTCGGTGAAGGCACAGTTGGTAAATGTAATCTGAATTTATCGAACAGTGATGTTAGCTGCAGGTTTATAGAAGTCTGATCTTAACTTACTGCTGCTTTCTCTATAGACTCACTCCTTCTAAGACGAGCCCTCATATCATCCTCATGCTCCCTCTTCTGCTCGTCCTGTAAGAACAGACACCAAACCACACTCAGGTTTACATATTCACACACGTTTAACCATTCCTCATTTATTATATTATACAAATTTGGAGTTTTGATATTGTAAGATGAGACTTCTTTTTCATAAACTTTTAAATGAAGGGTAGAATGTAAGATGAGATTTTTTGGTGAATATTTATTTTATTTATGTTTTAGAATTTACATAAAAAAGTTGATGGTATATATATACATATACAGTTCTGCTCCTTAATTTAGACTTGGAACTATGTAATGTGGCAGTACTTTTCATAGTTGATTCAGGTGTCCCACATTATTAATTTCGACATTAAACCTAACTGCCCCCTCGCTCTTACTTTACCTACAGCCCTGAAGTAAGTTATATTGAAGCCAAGGAAGAAAAGCCTGTCTTACAATTTTCTGCCCTAATTAGTGATATGGAAATATATGACCTATGCAAATATGATGACCACTTTTAACAGCTGGCACAAAGGAAAAACATTGAAAGTCATCTGTACAACATTAATGGTCACTGTGACCTTTGACCACTGAAATCGAGTCAGTTACTCCGTGAGACCAAGAGAACCTCTGCCAGAAAGCATTCTCTCGTAGAGTTCTTTAAGTTACCTTGACCTTTGACCTTCAACTATAGATGGATAGAAGCATAGACGTTTTGTGACTGGCTGTCACTTGGGCAGTGGCATAAAAGTTGCTCAGTTAAAAAGTTTATACATTCAGCAATCTATGTATAAATGTAAAGAAGTCTGCAGTGCATTCCTATATTGAGCTGTTTGTATGTATAGCAACCATTCAGAGTGTCAAACAAGGATTCAGTGACACATTTGCTGAACTTCAGGTTATATTCCTATCAACGGTATAATGCATTATAAAGAGTTATTAATTTGTACCCACTCCCCCATATCAATTTGAATGAGTCTATTGTTGTCTTTGACCCCCGGTCAGACCTGGTATTAGAATCCTTCCTGAGTGATCCAATCACAAGCTGTCCCCTTGTGATCGGATCTCTCAGGACCTTGTTAACACCGGGTCTGAACAAAACCTTTGTTCATGTAGAATTAATCAATTAGAATTTGCACTTCAACAAATGTGCCCCTCACATGGATCAAGGGTTTAAGCTCTAAAGTCCTCGGGACAATTAAAGATTTAGAGCCAGACCTCACACAGCCTGTGGTCAGTCCACTTCTTCCATGAGTTCAAACCAGTCTAACCACATTTAGGCAACAATCCAGCAGGGATGGTGATGATTTTGCCACAAGACAAATTCCATACTGTTCGTCATTTCATCAACAACACATCTCTTTACCCACCCATTTGAATTTCTCCTTTGTGCGCAGCTCCTCTGCTTGCTCGGCCTGTTTTCTTCTGTGACACAGAGAAGCAAATGAAATAGCACAAGTTATTGTGATGCACCAGTATGCACATGGACGTTATCTGTTCATCCACGCGATACAAAACACAGCCACTAGAGGGCAGTGCTGACAGGAGGCAGACATGGCTCCAACCTCTGCTCCTCGATCATCTGTAGTTTCTCGTTCATCTTTCTGTCTCTCTCGTCTGCATCCCTTCGCTCCTTCAGAATTCTCTCTCTTTCAAGGCGCCGTCTCTCCTCCACTGCTCGTCTCTTCTCCTCATCTTTCCTCGCTTCCTCTTCACGCTGACACACAAAGGGGCACGATGTGAGACTATAAACTATAGTAGACCTCCATTTCTTTTTTCAAATGAAAGTAAGTCACTCTTTAAACATTTTCCTGTACATTTTAGCCAATCAAGTGTGGCCAAACGAGGCATACCTCTGCACGTGCCCAGAAGGAGTCTCTGTTTATTAGTCTCATCTCCATTGCAGCATTCGTTTTTCTGTAGTTTGTACCCTGTAATAAAAATGGAGACAACAATTCAGAAACTTTCCAATGATGCATTTTATGTCACTCTATCATATTTTTAAATTTTCAGTCACTAAAACCTTTTTTAAATGCCATATAAAAAAATACATATCATATTCATGAGCTTGACTCAATAGACAGTAAATGCAAAAGTGACATTTTATGTAATAGTTACCTCAAAAACTGAATTTCCTCCTAAATTATTTCACAATATGTATTTTAAGTCTTTGCCTCCATCTGATGGACAGATGAAGTATTTCAGGAGACTCACCACTAAGTCCTCCTTGTCAGCAGACCTGGAGCTTCTCCTCGTCCACTGTGCAGGAGCATGGGCTTGTGACTTGGCGAGCTCGGCTCTTATCTTCTCCTCCGTCACGTCCTCTGCCTTCTCCGCACTGATGAACACATGCGCTTCCTGAAACACGGAGGGCACGCAATGAAAAAGAGGAGATGACAAGTAGACTTAGACAGATGTGAATTTAATCCACTCTCATATGCTGTACTGTGGCCACTCACGCACATACACACACATGCACACACAAATGCAAAGGCTAGAAATCCATCCACAAGTACACACATTCCCTCTGGTGGTTTTTTCTTGGTCTGACTTGAAGTTATGCAAACTTGGAGCCAAACAGTTGTGCAACTGCTTCACTTAGAAAGACGGAGTGAACAAAAACAGTCCCTGGTTTAAGAGTTGGGCCAGGAATGCATTGGTTTGGATGCTTATGGATAGCAATGGGAGGGCATGAAAAAGTTGTGGTTCAGATAGTGAAACTGAGAAAAATAGGGTGTGAATGTGTGTTTACAAAAAATTCAAAAAGGTGGAAAGGGAGAAACATTTGCTCAAAAACTGGAAGTCAAGCCAGGGGGAGATTCAGAGATATGGGAAAAATAAGACTACTGACAGAGCATTTTCTACAATCACAGACCAAAACACTGTTCCGCTGCTGCCTTCTGGGACTGATGTCCAACACGGCTGAACTCACATCTGTGTTTTTCTACATTTGTGCGTGGCCAGGACCTGAGAATAAATTCCTCGAAGCGCCACTCGAGGCTTGTTGAAGGAGAGCCAGGCCCGTCCGCCTCCAACAGGAAACCACAGATTTATCTGAGTGACACCGCTGACACTGACACTGCACAGAGCATTCACCGTGCCCAATAATACATGTCAGTACAGTGTAAAATCCATATCACTCTTGCTGTTAACTGCCAACTGCATCACACACAGTCCAGACCAGACAAGCAGCCCGCAGTGCTTCCATGGGACACTGGGAATATCCCAGAGCCAGAGAGAACAACAAATCTGCAGCAAAGGCTCCCTGTGACTCAGTGTGCTGTTCAGTTATGCAGAAAACTACCAGGTTTCAACCTGCATCTTCATGAACTGTAACTCTTTGTGTAGAGGAGGTGGTGCACAAACCGCCCAATGAATACCTGCATCACTAATACTGAAACCAAACGAACGATGGTTCATATAAAAGCATGCATGGGTCAGTCAGCTCTAAGCAGGCGTCTCTCAGTTTTTTTAACATGGCCGGGTGTCATTCTACTGCATTCCAATCCTCAGACTTTCATGTTTAAATATAAAATCGCTTTATCTGCCTAAGTGAATCATTTCACATTAAGTAAAGACCCTACACTCTTCTCTATCTGTTACCTTCCCCTTAGTCCTTCCCTGCCTTTTTCTTCTCACTCTCTGTCAACTTCACAACATGTGTTTTGCACTAATTCAATGACTTCACATGTGCCAAACAGAACGCTTTTTGATTTCAGCTCATACTATTGCTGTGCTGTTGTTATTGGTAATAGCTAACATCACTATTTAGGTGTCAAAACCATGCCTTTATGTTCTATTCATTAAAAATCTCAAAACAGTAGGATGCATGCACAGTCTTTTTCAGGAATTGTGTCATTGATGACCTTGACAAGGAAAAGTCACTGTTGGTATGAGAGCAAACTCTCTGGGAGGAGGAGGAGGTGATGTGACAGGGAGGGAGTTATTTTCTCGCTATAATTGGGCTCAATTCTGCACAAACTGTCTCTCTGCTCTGGAAGTGAACTGCTTCGTGGAGTCTCGTTCTCCACTTGCTCAGACTGGGAGAGGCAGTAGGTGGATATATGGGATATACTCAGTGTCCCAGGGTCAAGTTTTTCTTGATTGAAAGATGCTATTTTTGAAGGAAATTGTCATTGTTAATGTTAATGTAAAATCTAAAATTATAGTTGGTTTGCATGTTCTCCCTGTGTCTGTGAGAACACAAAACTAGACCACAGTCGCGTACCTCTGCCAACAGTCTCTGTATGAAACCACATTCAAATTCACTAGATCCAGATTTTTATTTGGTGAACACACTCATAAACATCTGTATCCGTGAATTATTCTCCAAGAGATCAATGAAAATCATGAAAAAGTCTCACAATGTTAAAGCAAGTGAAAAAAACAATCCTGGTTGCGCCCCCTGACTGAAAAACAAGAAGGTTGTAACCCTAAAAACTCTCTTGCTCTAATAAGTGCGTGTTATACTTCTGAGAAGTGATGACATTTGCTTTAGTAATGAGAGCTTATTGTCTGAACCACAGGAGGTGTGATGAAGGGCTGGTGGTTGACATGAAACTAAAGCCTCTGTTCTCCAGTGTGTGTGTGTGTGTGTGTGTGTGTGTGTGTGTGTGTGTGTGTAAAGGCCAGATGACAGATGCTTCAGAGCCTTGAGCCAAATTTGTTGCCTTGTTCCTTATTTTACAAGCGAACCACTGTTCTTTGTTGCACCTCCAATCTCAAATGTCTGACTGGAAGCCAAACATGTCATGCCACAGCCTTTATTTCCTTTATAAACACATTTGATTAATTAAAGGTGACTTATAATCAAAACTTCTCATGGGATTGTACTTCCAATTCTACTGCCACGCGTACACACACGTACACAGACACACACACCCTTGCCCTAACCTTAACCATCACAACTAAATGGCTAACCCTAACCTAAAACTAATTCTAGTCCTAAAACCAAGTCTTAACCCCAAAACAGCCAAAATGTCTTCAAATTTGGTATTGAACCGAAAATTGGCCCTGATAACTAAAGATCGAATGCGCACACATACACCCACACACCCCTTCACCCATACCCCACACACACACACACACACAAACACACACCTTCACCATTACCCGCAAACACACACACGACACACACACACAGCGCCCGTCTGGCTGAGCTTCAAGCTGCTGTTATGTCAGTGGAGATGTAGAACAATGGGAACATCTGCCCTCTATTCATATTTTAGTTTTCATAACTTAATGCTACACAAGAGTACAGTATGCAACACACCCAAATCTGCTGCCGCTTCAGACTCGCCTTGACAAAGCCCTCGCTGCCAGCTGGGACATGCAGCATAGCAGACCAGACGACAGAAATAAAGAGAGAGAAGGAGATAAAGAACGAGGGAAGGAAAGAAGTGAGAAAAACTGCAACAACATGCGAAAAATCGAATTGTCTGTATGCAAGGGTTTTAAAAAGGTCGAGACAAATTGAGCCCCCAGTTATGTCATCATTCTCTGCTCAATGAAGACAACAGTAATAACTCATCCCCGCCTTGACATATGTAGTAGAGATAATGAGATGGACGCCGCTTTTAATCTCCTTTTACCCTAAACAAATATCCCTGATATCCACAAGAGAAGCAATTGAAAGTTTGTCATCCTTGATCGATTAGATACTTGATGTATCAGTTATCATCAATATCAAATTTGACAGCGCTTCATTTCTTGAACTATGAGGGGTTTTTTTTTGCAAGGTGGCTGGGAAATTCCACTTTCCTCACCATCATCAGATGCTTTTACAGCCACAGGTATTGAGTGTTGTGCTTCTTTCCAATTTCTCCCTGATGCTTGAGTTTTTTTTGCTTCTAGTTAATAAAAAATCAACTTGATGTGAAAGCAGTTAGTCACGTGGCTTCACCACAGTGTGAAAAGTGTCTACTGGCAAAGTTAGAATTAACCAAGACAGAATAACAGTAAATGCATCATCACCACAGTCTTTGGGCCGGGATATTTCTGCAAATACAATCCACATGCTTGTCCATTGTGCAAGATGAGGCAGTGTGAGCTCCTCCAGTCTGAATTATCTTTAAGTAATAAATCTACTTTTCAAATGCCGGGTTATGGAAAATTCAACTTGTTAAATAACTCTCAGGAAAACTGTTACAATTAATTATTCCTTATTGTATGTTCAGAAGGAGAGATTTTAGCATATACAATATTAGTGACCACGGGTTATTGTATTGTCTTGACGCAAGCCTGGCTGTTCACATATGTGTGTGTTTGCTGAGGTTAGAGGTCACACTTCTCCCACAATTCACAGCAAGACAAATTTTCTCCACTCCCCTCCATTTACTGACCATGAAATCATCTCTCCAGATTTTTTTAAATCCCTCATGAAAATGCACAGAGGCCCAAGGGTGCTCTTATACACACACACACACACAAACACACACACACACACACACACACACACACACACACACACACACACACACACACACACACACACACACACACACACACACACACACACACACACACACACACACACACACACACACACACACAAACAATCAAACACACACACACACACACACACACACACACAGGGTTAGGGATTTTCATGCTGCAGCTCACAAAATCCTGAACTTAACAATTACTGTTTTATTAGAGAGACAAAAAAAAGGAAAAACGACAAACATTCCACAGATGCCTCTGCAGTTGACTGGGTGATGCCTTTATATGGAAACTAGTAAACCTGGGGGTGAGCTGAAATTCTCCTCGTCAGTTTGAGACACTAAATAAACAAGTTGCAGCTATAAGATAGGAATGGAAGGAGTTCACATTTTACACACATGCACATAAACTGTGAAAATATTTAGAGATGTACTATTCTCTTGTTTTGCCTTTACTTCCTCTCGCTCATATCCCCACTTGAGTTTCTGTCCATTGGGTTTCGCCACAAACAATGAAGCTTTAAACCCAGAACTTAACAATCTCCCCCCCGCTTTAAACCCAGAACCTAACAATCTCCCCCCCGGTAACGACACGTCAGATGGACCAATCACACACAGGACCAGTAGAACAGGAAGTGGACGGAGGACAGGAAACTACCAAAACAATACAAAGTAAACTAGTATTGTGTGTAAATATAGATTTTGAGAGTACAAGGTCTAAAATCCAGGGGTAAAGGAATCAGAACAAGTCATGAAATTGGAAGTTGTATGTTTGCGATGTTTTCATTGACTATACTGCTTCTGCCCGTCCTCAAGATATGTCAAAGGTAAAGTGATATTTGAATTGTCCTGAGAGGGGAAACCAAGGTAACATTAGCATGAGCAGATGTCAGATCTAAAGGTACGTTCTTAATGATCGAGCACATTTCCATCTACTGCACCTTGAAGAAGTGTTTGATGGCCGGGATGTGGCTGGCACATTCTTTCCTGCGGTAGTCTTCCACGTTCTCTCCGACCTGAAGACAAACACAGGATGTAGACACTGACATTCAGATCATACCTCTCGCTGAGGGACAAGACTAAAAAAAGACGAGGAACAATAGGATTCACAATTACAGCACAGATACTAATCTACATTTCACCTAACTGACCCCATGAGAACGTCAAGAGTTCAAACATCACGTCATAATAAAAGAGAGTTCACACTACATGAGGGTTGGCCTCCCTTAATGAAAAGAAACAACAGGATAGAGATGGATAACTTTCTACAGCAGCACTTTACTGTTCATCTTCACCACAACAACACTGTGACTGAACTAACCAATAAGAAGCTGGTGAGAACTGAGACTGAGGTAACTGTAGGGGAACCACAGAGGCAATTTCAACACATCGGATATGAAGATGCAAATGCAAATATTCAAATGTGAAAATGTTTAAATAATAAAATGTTAACATTGTAAACATAGTTTTAGCAAATCAAGATAAACGTATGAATTAACTTCCAAACCACTTTTGAGAAAATCACACGTTACTGTTGAAATCGTATTCTGAGTCATTCAGTTTTCCCACGTCCATCTGACAATCGTCTGTCTGTTAATTGGGCGGGAGGATTAACATGTTCTGTTTGCTGCTCGGGATTCATAAACTTCTTTTTACTACAATGACGCAACGGATCATTCTCACAGTGTTTTCCCACATGTCAGATGCCAAGTAAGCCTCTGTCAAAACAGAACCACAGAATGTGAATAAGCCAGGATTTTCTCCAGGGCATTTTACAGGTTAAGAAGTGCACTGATTTCCCTGGATGTGACGACTTAACATGTTAAACCCATTATCTTGGCGCCGCTAAATGACTCCGCTCTGACTGAGTGAAACCACGAGCGCCTGGGTGCGTGTACCTGCAATATTTTGTATCTGTATGCGTTTCTGTAATTCCTGCTGGTATGTGTGTAACGATGGGCTCATGCTAATATGAGCAAAGCCCCATGAGGCCGTCAGCCACTCACCCAGTTGATCATAGCGATCCGGAGGCCTCCTGTCTCCCCACTTCCCACTTTGCAGAGTCCATATTGCGGCTTGGATATGTGAAACTTCCCCACCAGCTCTGTCACGCCCCCCGCTGTAAGAGAGGACACAGATTCAGGGACAAGTTGGACAAAACAGATGCTAAATACAAAATGGTGCAAACTTCCACCGAGCCGAATTGAGGAAGCTGAATTTTAATTTCTAGAAAACATTGACCCTTACCTCCTGAGTCAGCAAGTTTGAGCTTGTTGGTCAATCCATCATATGCGAATAATGCCCTGTGGACACAAACAAACCCACAGGTCAGCTGCTGATAAGTGTTAGAAACATGTTTAATGTTCAGTGTTAGAAAACATGGTTTAATTTTCTGGACTAAACAACCACTTGTGTATCCCCAAGAGGAATGACTCATCCACAACTTTTATATCCAAGCATGAGCGTGTGGACGGCCGGGCAGGGCATGTGTCCAGTCCATCATCGTGCACAAGGGACACATACAGGCATGCACACATGGAGAGCCAGATGTTTTCTCCACATGTCTAAAAGGGAACAGGATTCCCTGCAGCGCACAGCATCGCTACCATGCACCAACTATACAAAAAAAAATGGAATCTCCTCGTCTATGACACACACTAGTAAACTTGTTAACTTTCCATCTCCCTCCAAGCCCTTGTCCCCCAGAGGCCTTTTACAGGACTTGTGTAAAACAGGACGGCAATGAGTGACACAATAACCTTCATTCATGGTGTTAACCTCCACAGTCTCATGGCTCCTGCTCACTGCTACAGGCTTTTTCACATTTTGCAGGTGAAAACCTGTCCTACCACACCCTTCCATCATTCAAACTGCAGGTCACTTGAAATCAGTGTTGAATGAATTTTTTGGAGATGATAACATGATAGTGTATTTTAGCATCAAAGAATTTGCAAGACAGAAAATCTTTTACTGAAGAGATTCTAATAAACAGCGACGATTAGTTTAACATGTCAACACTTATCTTTACTATTTGTCATGATAAGCTTCTTGTGTGTGGATGAGGTGAAACTTCTGACTTTCAGAGGTGGCCTGCATGGAGGCATTGTTAAGGTGTTTTACGACTGTGTGTATTTGTCTGTTTTTGGGCACGTGTATGTTTGTGTCCGGCTGTGTGTCTGGGTTAGGGCTAGGGTTAAATTCCCCTCTCTGGGATTCATGGGGTGTGTCAATAACATCTGGAGCTGGGTATGACCACGAGTAGCTATTACAATGGGCCAAAGGTGAATGGTGTGTGTGTGTGTGTCTGTGTGTGTGTGTGTGTGTGTGAGTGAGTGAGTGACTGGGAGAGAGAGACCGGGAGAGTTACACAAAGAGACAGAGAGAGAACTTAAAAAAAAATGTCCTACAATACAAATTGCACAGTGAAAAACATCAGCACTGTTGTTGCGTACAGGCTGACTGGTCAGCTACCTCTTATTTTTAGCAGCTCTTATTTTTCATGATACAACAAGTCTGTGTCCAAAGAACAAAGAGCGACAAAAGTCAATCAATGTGTGTGTTCGAGAGTCTGCTGAGCGCACAATAACCATATTGTGTGCACTGTTGAGCAAGCTGCAAGCTGGCC
Organism: Pseudopleuronectes americanus; assembly: GCA_038501795.1. Lineage (NCBI taxonomy): Eukaryota > Metazoa > Chordata > Actinopteri > Pleuronectiformes > Pleuronectidae > Pseudopleuronectes > Pseudopleuronectes americanus. Next base: position 13,476,283 of record CM076718.1, read on the forward strand.
CTGCATGTGCGATGCAGCAGGCTGACACTGCTCTCTCGTTTCTGTATTGTGCTGATTGTGTTGCATCTATGACTTTGTCAGGCAACACAACATATCTTTGAATAATAACTTATCCAGAGCTCTCGTGGATTAATAAAGCTTTGTGTCACCCGCATCCTTCACATGGATAAGTCCAGGCACAATACCTAAAAACAAGCACTCTCCTCTCCCTCATTACCGGCATCCAGAGCTCAGACACCGAGCCACATTTACTGAACGTTGTTCCGCAAAGAAATTCCAAAAGGTCACCGTTCACTAGCAGTCAAGGACAAAGGTCGCGGTGCCTCTGTGGGAGTCTTAATTGCATGTGCAAATTCTCCACCCACAGTGAGCAGGGCTGCACATGACGATGCACTGCGATGTGGGAGACTCTTTGTTCTGCCAGAGCTTTTAGCTAAGAGTTTGCGAAAGCTCCTGTTTTCAGAGAGCTTTCTCGACTGGACTTTACTTAATCTGTCCTGGACACTAAGAGGGAGAGAGAGGCCGAGGGGTTTTAGAAGGCAATGATTTTACCCAGGCAGACAAAATATGAAACGGTCAAAGTATTTAAAAGATTCCCAAGTTTGACTTGCGGAAGGATGCAAATTTTTTAAATACAAGACATTTGAAGGTAAAATAAAGTTTAGGGGGATCAAGTTAATATTTTTCTTCTTTTTTAGAAAGTTTCATTCCATTTACTACTCAAGCCTCAGATAGTTTAATCAAAAGATTAACTTGAAATGGTTGAAACTCAAATAAAATGCTCCATCATTTCTTTGGTTCAGTGAACACATCATACCTTGTTAAACATTCGCGTTGCTGAAATGAACTGAATGGATTATCTTTGACAGGAAGATCTGCAAATGTTCACAACTTTGCATGTTGCGCCTTTTTGAAGCTGAGCTTATTCTACACTGCTGTTTACTGTAGCAGAGGGTGATGTTACAACCAGTGGTAAAACACTGAATGAGGATATGTGTAGTGAATGACTGGATAAAGCTCTCCGAACAGAAGATGTGGGTTCAAGTTCACATTACAAGTGTTTTTCATGCTGAAGTGTCCTGAAGCAAGACAATAATTCTCTATTAATTAGTAGAGGAGCTACTAAAAGAAGAACTGTCATCACAGGTATCATTACTGCACGGCGCCCTCGAGCAAGAAAGATCTATAGTCAAAGGTCTGCAGTCAGAACAACCGAAACATCAGGGGAACAAAAAGGGGAGAAAAGGACCTGAAATGGATCTATGAAGGCTCCAAAAGAAAAAGACCTGATTTATAAAATCACACAGATGAACAAATGAAGAAAAACCTTGCTGATCATAATAAGAATTGTGTAATAATTTTTGTTGTCGAAGACAATACACTGTACATAAAGATGGACAGAATGACGCTCCTCAAAAGTGAAGCCAAAGCGTTTCCATTGCCACCTGGTGGCTGGCTGCAGTATAGGTCATAAACCCTGCCTCTTCCATGTTAGTGGATTGGTTAAGGGCCTAATTATTAAGCCGAAATACACATCAAAGATGGTTTCAATAATTTAAGGTAGTTCTTCTAATAACACTGATGTATGTTTAAGTCCTCATTACTTTCAAGTGAGTTTGTTCTTCATTAGTTATTTGATACTATAAAATGGGGTGAAACGTCATGATTGACAGCTGAGACAGACTTGTTATTGGTCGAGCACATGCATCAATCCAAAAGAGCTCCATCCCCCCATCGATGCTGCACAGACTCTCGCTTTACATTTCGTCATTACCATGAGAGGACAGCGTTCGTATCTGGGATATTTAAGCTTTATTGCTGGATAGTGGGAGGAAGTGTCTTTATAAACAGTCTATATGCTGACCCATGGTGTGCAACATATCCAAGTAAGCCAGTGGGACGCCATTCACACTCTCTTGTTTTGTCTGCACTTGATTAGCTACACTGTTATGCTGTAGGAACATCAGCAGTTTTAGTATTAGTAGTAAATTTCCCCCCCAAATAAAAGAGCAAAAAGACCCTCATCCCTTCACACATGTAGCTTTCTATGGAGCTCCACTGACTGATGAGAAAAACAGATCCCTCATGTCTGTGCTCCAGCCCACCTCCAGAGTCAGCCAGCTATGACCTCACCTCTGAGAGAGGGAGGGTCGGAGAGGAGGTTTAGAGAAAGGGGCCATCATTAAGGGGAATGAGTGGCATGAAAAAGGGAGACAGAGGAGAGGAGTAGGGAAAACAATGATGTCACCATCTGAAACATCAACATTTTTGAAGTAATTAACCATGAGAAGTGAAATCTGTGCATCATTACCACAGCGAGACACTCTGTGGAGCTTTAAAACAAATAAACAGCCATTCATCTCAGAGTATACAAAGAGAAAGGCCTCCATACAGAGCATAAACATAGACATGCACACACACACACACACACACATACACACACACACACACACCCACAGCGTGAGCACATAGACACACACACACACAGACACTGTGAGCCTGAGCCAGCAACAATAAGGATGGTTTGTTTTGGACTACCAGAGCCCCTGTAATACCTCCAAACATGCTACACCCTACCATTCCAAGATGAACATAACAGAAGCAGATGGTGCGCTGTGCTGGAGAAGGAGTTGTTTTCTCTTATCCAAGCATTTGACTACACCAGTCTCAACTCTGAACCATCTCACTGTGGTAACATACAGCATTCGAAGAAAACAGACACATTGCTCTTGGTATTGTAATGCTAAACACAAAGCAAATTTTCGGATTGCGTAACTTGCACAAGTTTGGCCACAGGATCATGTGCTCATTGTGTTAACCCGCGTTGCTTGCATGAGCAATTTATGAATTTGTACCTGCTCGCCTCCGTAAAAGAGGAAAGAAATGACTACAAAAGCCTGAAGTGCTGTCGGTTCCACAAGAGCATCTAGAGGTGCACACGGCTTGGGGATTTCCCCATCTTTTCCAGGAGCCATTGAGTTTGACCGGTGGCCAGTTTGGGGACTTGCTAGCCGGGATCAGTGCAAGGATCTGTCTCTGGTGAGTTTCAAATCGACTCGCCCAGTGTGAGTGACAAAAGATGTGTAACTATTTATGTGTTTGCATTGACTTTGTATGTTATTGCATGATGAACTCAGTGAGCCATAACTTCTAAGATGACAGGGCTCATTTATCCTCTATGTTAGCTATGTATACGGAAAAGGATGGAGCCTACTATCGGTACTCTGCCCTCATTTTGCCCATATTTGTGCATGTCTTCTGAAAGCGTACAGATATTGGCTAAAAAGAGCAGCAGCACCAGACTACATGGGGGGCAGTGTAGCCAAATATAGAAGCAAGACAATCAAGGAAAACAATGAAGACATTCCAACAACGAGGCCAACATTAAGGAAGCATGGAAGAATATGGGGAGTGATGGCTAAATCATTTTGAAATGGACAAATCTTTTTTAAGCCGTAAAAGCCAGATGATTGAGTCTAATTGAGATTTACATATATTCTATTTTTGTTTTGATGCTCTCAGGAAATGCATTTAATTGTACTTGTACTGTGCATTCTGCAAAAATGAACCTATAGGAATACATTTTGGGCCTAACAACTAACTACCATTTCTTATATTCCTTGTTGACTTCACCACCAAACCCTCTCCATATATTTTGTGGATATCTCAAAAATCTTTATCACTCCAAATTCATTACTCTGAACCCAGCACATTTCTTTCTGCTCCTACTTTACAATCCTGTAGCACACCAAGCCCCTGTCACAAGCTGAAGCAATATCTCATCCTCATCTTTTCTTCCCTCGCCTCCACACTTCCTACCCCATGTCTCTCTGGCAGAAAGCTCTTGAGGGCTCGTAGGTCATTTATTCATTCCATCTCTACCAGCGGGGGAGATATGGAAGATTTGTGGTTATGCACCCTTTTGTGATATGATGAACTGCGTCGTAAGAGAAAGATATGAGAAAATGAATGGAGAGGCGGAGAGCTCTCACCTGGACTCACTAGATCTCAATCAGATCAGTTGTCTCTTCTGCTTTTCCACACACACTGCATTAATACAGCAGTCACACCAACTCCCATGTAAAGCATACGGCAAAGCCGTCGATGTTTACAGTGCAGTCTTTGAATCCCTATTTCATGCTTAAACTAGCTTTTCTGTATTTTCATTACATCTACCCCCCTGCACATTTTTTTTCTGATCACTTCGGATAAAGCCCCTCACTCTTGGCTAAGAGCTTGACCTGGGTTCCCAATTCTATTTTTAGCCTCGTCTCCGTCTGTGTTGGAGTGGGGAGCTCGGAGACGTCCCCAAAGCACACAAAGCTCATTTCCTCTCGCCAAACATGGGCAAAAGAAGTCCAGCCAGACCCAGCTGCTGAAAAAGACCCCCCTCTCAACCCCCCCGTTCAGCATTTTGCTTATAAAATGTCCATGTGGCGACCCCAGTGGTACCCGCATTCCTCTGTCCGTCTGGACTGTGGAGACATGTGGAGGTACAGAGGGTTAATGGCTAGGGTTTAAGAAGTGAGAGTAGAGCGAGGAAGTGTTGGAATGAGAGACAGATAGAGAATAAAGCCAAAGAAGAGACAAAGAGAGAGAATTTGTCTGGCTTGTAGAGGCCTAGCGGGAGGTACAAGGTGCTCTAAGGTGATGCACTAATCTAAACATCATGACTGAGAACTGTTGCAAGGTAAAACCACAGACATGTTCTCACTGTGATGTGGGGAAAGTTGTTGCTAGGAAGCATAAACACTTTGAAGAATGAAAAGTTGGGATTTATATTGTTCTGGTCAAAAGTAAACCTACAGAAACTGGCCATTAAACTTCAGCTATGAAGACTGCTCAATCTCAATCACAATTCCCAGCAACTTAAACTGGAATCACCAAATCTGAGTTATTTTCTTTGGCTCCTCGTGAATTGATGAATCATGTCAAAATTATGTTGGCTGCTGCTAAGAGATGGTGTTTATTTGAACACATGTCTGGGCTTATTAACTATCCCATGCACTTGGAGATAAAGTGCAAGAAAGGATTAGACAAGACAGTGAGGGAGATAAGGGATGTGACAGTTCCTCTAGAGGACAAGGTCATATTGATTATCATTCGAATGGGAAAATGTAATTTACAGCTGAATGCATTGCTCATTGGAAAACAATGCTTATGTGCTGATGAGGTCACCAGGCATGATTTTGTTTTTGTGAGGTCAACGTGACCCTGGCATGTGAGCACCCACATTTAATTGGTTAATCTGTTGGTCAAAGTGAACATTTGTGCCAAATTTGAAAGGATCCTCTCAAGGCATTCTTGATACAGCACATTCACAAGGTGAAAGAAGAGTTCTGTGAAGTCACAGTGACTTTGACCCACACATGATTTGAATATAATTTGGTGGTCAAAGGGAAAAGTGAATATTTGCGCCATATTTGAATAAAGTTTCTAAGCTGTTGCCAAAAAGGTGCATTGTAAGGTGTCATGGGGAGACAACCCAAACACAAAATTACTTCAGCCACTGACTGATGCAAGAAAAACAAAAACAAAAACAAATAAATTCAAAGTCCAGTGCACGTGTCTGTTTGTATTCTAAATGTATTTTTGTGCCAGAGGTAAAGATAGCTCCAGGAAAGGCCAAATATAATCCACTGGCCGTCTGCATTTGTGTTATTAAGTGATGATGGTGACTAAAACAGAAACCTTGATCCAATAACCAAAATGTGCCAAGTCCCAATCAACAGCATTAACTGGGGCCAGCCAGACTGCTACTGGACACATGCACACCCTCACAGGGCTTGGTTCAGTTGACCTTTCACCTTCATAAGTTATCACTATTACTGTAGATGACTAAGACTAAACAGTCTTGATTTTCCACTACGCTTATATGACTTAAGACAAACTTGATCTTCAACTAATGACTAATAGAGACGTCTTACTACCGTGGCAACGCAAAGAAACTGTGCTGAAAACTTCAACTACAGCTCAGACCAACACGAAGCTGAGGCGTATGACATGAACCTGTAATATTACCTTTGAATTCTGGTTTGCCGTTAAGGTTACTTATTTCTTCTACATAGCCTAGCTGTATCAGTAGTAAACTACCATCCAGTAAACTCTCAGGGCCCCACTGACTCCACAGCAAATGTAATGCAAAAAACACTGCTAGCTTTAGATGCCTCAAATACTTTTGAAAAGTTTGACAGTCGGCAGGATGTTGAAACATGGTGGAAATGTGATCTCATGTTAGTCCAAAGTCACAACCTTATATTGTTTTCTTATGTGCTGTGTCCTGTCTTCTGTTGTCTTTGGCTATTCATGTAAAAATGAGTGGAACGCCAATAATGGTCTGTTACTTTATCAACACATTGACTGGGACAAGTAAAAGTACACTGTGCTTAGTCACCATAGAAATATACATTTGCTTTTACAGTAGAGGAATGGGCATCCAGAGGATAAACAATGTTTAACTCTAACAGCAGTTGACCCACCCTCTGACTAGCACTGACTGATCAGTATATTATTTGACTGGGTGGAGGACACATCAGACTATTACAGACCGCTGAAGCTATTTGGGTTGAAGAGAATGGTTCATAATGGGAGAAATGACAGAGAGCATATTATAAGAAGGAGCATAACGTGTAGCTAAATGAAATGTAAGGAAAAATGATTTTTAAAAATGAAACTAACCGAACAGGAACACACAGTCAGTGGGGGGGGCGGGGTTAGCGGGTGAGGGGCAGAGGGAGAGACCGGATGGAATGTTGAAAGGAGGAGGCGAGGGAGGAAAATGCCTTTTCTCAGCAAAACACAGAGCCAGTGAAGTTTAGAATATGAGAAACTAAACAAATAAGTAATTAAATCACTGCCAAGGCCCAGTGAGAGAAAACAGCCTTCTCTGTGCTGAGGCCGATGGAAAAGAGCGGGGGACGGACAAAGAGAGGCAACAAGTGTGCTGCTGCTTTATAGCTGATCACGTCAAAATGTCCTGAAGCAGCCCACCTACAACAAACACGGACAAAACACATCATTAAGCGTTTAGATGTGGGGGGCTGACACAGCAGTGAACACCACGCTGTCAGGTGATTAAATGTCAGGCAGGGGATGTAGACAACATGGACAACAGTTGGTCTCGTGTTACAGCCATGAGTTAATCCACAGATAACATTAGCCGGCGTGTAAGTAGAGCTGCACATGGATTAAAGCTAAGATATTTCTGTTTGGGTAATATAATCTTACCTATCAGTAAAGACAAGCGGGTGTCATTGAGGTGAGAATTTATTAACGTATTGTGACAGGGCACATTTTTTAACCTGGGACAGTCTTGACAGTCTTAAGCTGGGCTCAGACAACTAGATTTAAATAAAAAAATGCATCAACATTGTTATGGAGAAGCCTGGCTAGAAACGCTGCCGACTCTGTGAATACGGGTTAGTCTGGACGGTCAGAAACAAAGAAACATGATACTCACAACAGCTTGCTGATTGGGTGTTTACCAGTGCAGAAAGTATTATTAATAATTAATGACAAGTATTGTTGGCACTATTGTTTTTGTGAACAGCTGTTGTGCAATAAAGTTCTGTATTTTATAATGATACAAGTACTTACATGCCGATGCGGCAAACTATTATTCGAGCAATCCCAATTTACACCGACATGCTCATGGCCAGTGTATGAGTTATATGCATTTTTAGGAAGGTTAGTATGGTCGAGGAGCAAAGCAGATACAGAGCCAAGACAAAAATGACTTATAAATGAGAGTCTGGATGAGAAAATGATCAGAGAGACGCAATAAACAAGTATCTGTTCACAGGTGAGATCATAACCCTCAGTTATAGTATCAATGAACAGTAGCTCGCTAGATGACGTTGGCCACATATACAAATACATATACACGGAGTAAAGTACTAAATAGTTTAGTTTATACAGTATTTATATACAGCAGCATGCTCAGCTGCTCCGGTCTCATTGGCTGGTGTGGTTCTTCTCGGAGAGTACCGACGTAATCATCCTAAATCACTTTATCAAGATGAATGGCTCCGCAAACCCTCCCACTACCAGAGAGTCGGGTCTGGTCAGTACCAACCGAGGCTCCAGATTTCTCCTCAGATTCTCTAGGGCACAGAATCAGGGTTAAATCGGCCTGAAATTCCTGTAGGCTGAGCCCAGCTTTACTGTTTTAAAGAGATTCACAGTAACGTGGTCTCATTCCTCTTGAAGCTTTGTGACATTATTCAGTGGGAGGAAGCAGTCTAGACCCTTTTCTGGTGTGTGTGTATGTGTATACGTGTATGTATGTGGTGTGTGTGTGTGTGTGTGTGTGTAACATGCTGGATGTCAAAGCTGATAACCGAGAGGACCTAAGGTAGATTTGCACTTCAAGGTACAACTCAGTCAATACACAGTGAAATCCATCTAGATCTACTTTGTACATTTACTTTTAAATATTTAGACCTGTGCACATTAACCAATGATAAAAGATTGTGTTTTATGACTGAATGCATTAAAACCTGACACTTGTGTGGAAGTGTCACATGGTTCAGTTCTCACACTGGTGAAGAAAAGAGCTAAAGGGCTTAGCGCAAAAACAGGCGGGATAGAAGCAAAGTTTAATAGAGGAAGGGGGCGTTTTGTGTGTTGGGAGGGCACATGGAGACGAAGGGATATATTCAAGCCAGTGAAAGATAAGAGTTCATACTGGGCAAAACGATGAAAAGCACCAGGGGATGTAGATACAAAATGAGCAGGCTAAGAGGGACACATCAAACAAAGGCACACAATGGGAAACAGCAGAGAGTGTATAGGAGGTTTCCAAGGGGGCAGAAGAGTATGTGGTTATTGGGGGCAAGTGTCCTGGTGGAGGTATTACAGGGGAGCTGTCGTGTCTCTATGGGGTAAATTGTTATGACAGGGAGGTTTATGGATTATTCAGAGGAGAGGAGAGGAATGAGGGATGATAAACCTCCTAAAATCGCTGTCCACTGGGATCACTCTGGCATTTCCTGCATATGCTGTCCCACACTGCTACACATACACACACACACACACACACACACACAAACACACACACACACACACAGAAATTTCCTCCCTTATTATGTGATCCCTCTAAACACAAGATGGCATCTTATCTTCAACCATTTCCTTCAGTTAAACAAAACAAAGTCTCAAGTATCACATATCCACTTACACCCCATTTGGCCCATCTTCCCTTGATGCTTTGATCCTTTTCTCATTCCTCTTCACCCCCCCACCTGTCCCTCAATCTTTCCCTTTCTCCATCGCACCATGTTGCCCAGCTTCAATCATTTTCTGCTTCTGCTCTCCAACAAGCCTCTCACGACGACCGCCCCGCTGAACTTCTCTTCATTCTCTGCAGTGTGTCCTCTCACGCGCTGTCCTTTCTCATGTCCTTATCCCTCCATATTTCTTACCAAGTGTCCTCATCCCCATTCATTTGCAACCCTTTCCCAGCCTCATCAGTGCTTTTCTACTCATCTCCCCCACGTCCCATTCAGTTGCGCTTAACAAACAACCTAGCTTTCCCAGGATCGTCAGGACAACAGAGGCCCCCCGACTCTCCTCAACCCCCCACAACCCAATACTGCCACCTGTAAGTGAGCAAACAAGACAGGAGAAAGGAAAGTTGAGGTTGCAGCCCAATACCGAGTGTGTCTTTGCAGCGAGATGGTAATAGTTAACCTTAAAAATGTCATGATTTTATGTGTGGTGATGCTCTTGGTAGCCACGGTGAAGTGGGAACAACTGCAACTTGGCAAACACAGCTGATGACACCTCATAGTGTCGGGACAGCTGTAGGAATAAGAAAGGGGGCATCCGATTGAATTGGCCCAGTGTCTCGTTTGTGTGTGTATGTATTTCAATGTGTCAATGCAAGTTTTTATGTATAAAGGTCTCAGAGCATATGTCTCCTAACTTTAATTAAAGGCAAAGAGAGCTGATTTGTGGCTTGTACTCTGCTCGGCACACTCACCTAATAAATGGGTCACAACACGACGAGATGTTAGATTCACAAAATTCATACATGTTCAGCAGACCTGAGATACAGGCCCTCATTGAGTTCTGTAAACAAGCTGAAGCAAGACACTTCCTCTCTCCAATAACAGGTTTGATCCCAATCTAAGTCTAAAGGAGACGTATGAAGCTCATAGTCAGGTTCATAATTTGGATTTGGGACTTGAAAAGCTTTACATGCTCCAATGATCAGAAAACACATCACTGTCCTCAGAAACTCAATTGCTGCTGAATCTCTTTTAAACCTCATTTCAAAAAGCCCAGTCTGCTCTGATTGGCCAGCTACTCTGTTGTCATGGGTCAATGACTTCCAGCATGCATAGGAAATATCGGCCTCTGCTATCGCTGTAAGTAACTTTGTTGGAGAACCTTCCTGAATAGCTGCTAGCCAAATATTATGCAAATTGTGGAAGTATTGGCCAGACTGTTGACAAGTTGTTTCAGGTTCATCTGGGAGGAGCTCTACAGTTACAGAAAACCTATTAATACACTAGAGGGAAAGGGGAAAACTGAAAAGCATAATGTGTCTCTTCATTCTTTAGCAATGAGGCAACTGTGGGAGCAAACTTGTGGAGGCAACACCAGAGAACGCTGCCTCGCCATCTGCTTCAGGACTTCCACGCATGGCAGCAATGTTAAGACAGGAAGGTCACTCTCACATCTGTAATACTACAATAAGAGTTTCAATGGACTGAGTGTCCAAAGTTTGGATTCACATATTATATATTTGGAAAACTCAGCATCTCTGTCTTTAGAATCTGTTTCTGTGATATATTGTTGGTCAGATGTGCTTTTAAAGAGCCTGCGGACACGCAAACATCCCCATATTCCCTCCCGTTGCCAATATTTGAACAAACACTAAAATACAGATGTTTTCGACAGCTTTCTGACACACCCTTGGAAACACCACTCTGCCTGCTACACTTAAGGCCCATTAGTTAGATTAAACAAACAATACTCCTCCATTCTGCTTCCACTTTTTTCATCATCACATTTCATAAAGATATGGCTGAAGCTTTCCAGCAGACGGTCTCAGCCTTCAGGTTGGGCTGCAAAGGACCACAAGAATACATTTGTTTCGCCCGCTGCTGTAGGCATTGAAAATATAAACGTTTTCCAGATTAGATAAAGAGGACGACAGACAAAATACTCACTACAATAAACAGATGCTGCACCTGCTGGATAAAATGTCTCAACTGTTTTGTGTTTATAATGTTTAAGTCATTTTGTGTCCAATAGAAAACTGACACCAAGACGTGTAACAGCCCTATGGTGCCACCAAGTCATGAAACATTAATTACCAAGCTTCTAAAGGGCAATTACCAGTCACACTTCCACACGGTGTCAATTTGTGGTCTTGCACCCAACAGTTTCCATGCTAAGGAACCAAATCACTGAGAGGACACACACACATAATAGCATACACACATAAAGTGCAACCTTCTCTTTATCAGACCCACAATTATCTTACAGGTTTGTCTTGAATCTAAATAGTGTTTAAGAGTAGCAAACAGTTGTTTGATTACTGCTTGAATCATTCTCTGAGTTCACTAAACAGGGATGCTTATAACAGCCATTATTGTCATTATCTTCCAACATGCCACCCACAGACTTGCCCACACAAGAAAACTCGGCTGAGGGTAGTTTTGCAGGAGGCTCCAACCCACATGCTGCTGTGGTCAGGCTGGTGTTGTGCAAAAGCTCTAGAAAAAAACAATTTTATATAACCAGAATTCAGTATGGCTGTGTCATCTGATGAGGCAACTGCATATTGAACATTCGTCTTGATGCCACACCAGGAGAGCTTCTATGGCCCAAATACTACTCTACCCAAAGCAGGGCTTATGTTCTGTTGTACACCAACAAAAAAAAAGCCATTTTCAGACAACACAGCAGGAGATTGTCCAGGTCTGTTACGTGTGTGGTTGTGTTCCTGTGTCTCCCCTCTCATTCTCTGTAGGTCTCACACCATTGGCTGTTCCTCCACCATCGTCCAACCCCCTGTCCAACCTGGGAGCTATCTGTTGGCCAATCAGTGTCGTCAGGCCTTGATAACTTGCACCTGTTTTGTCTCCAGGCGAGAGGCCATTGTCTGCCTGTGTGTGGGCTGTGTGGAGCTGTTACCTTTTGTTTGTGAGATGCCATAGGGGTTTAGGTGAATAGGTAAGACACCCTTGGGTTTACACTGCCATCACGTAGACCATATTCTGTTATCACATCAGGTTAGGAGCGGGGCCACCCTCTGTATGTATTAGCTAGGTTGTATGTGTGCACTAGTTAGTTGTCACTTTATCTTGTTTTCTTTGATTTGGCTCCGCTTATAGTTCCCTATTCCCCTTGGCGGATCGCTAGCTTAAATAAAACACACTTACGCATCCAGTTTGCTGTTGTGCCCTGTTTTGTTGTTCTCCGAGTCAGCCTAACAGTAACATGTGTTAGGGTTCCCCTACTTCCCCCCTAGACGTAGCAAGCTAACATCCTGGAGCCGTAACATATTTGGGGGCTCGTCCGGGATCCTCATTGTAGGACTCCACGTCAGGCTGGCTGTGAGGTGTTCGATGCAGGTGTGCACATAGTGTAGCTGGTTTGTGTGTATAGGATAGGCAGTAGTTGTTTTTGTAGGGCTCGTTATGGAGGCTTTTGATTTGGGTGTCTTTTTGGCTGATCCGTCTATGGATCGAATTGACAGATGCCGGAAGGCTGATTTATATGCCATAGCGGCTCATTTTGAGTTTCCAGTTCAGGGGACCCTGCTCAAAGCGAGACTTAAGGAGTGTGTCGTGGATATGCTGGTGGGCAAGGAGGTGCTTGGTGTGAATGTGGCTTCTCCTTGTAGTGATGCTAGGGAGGACATGCAGGCTGGGGCAGAGGCTAAGCCACCCACTACCTTACCACGCTTTAATCCGTTGTCACCTACTTTATTAATGTCGTCTCAGGACGCCCGTCTGAGAGTAAGGTTGGCCCGCTTGCAAATGGAGGCTGAGCGTGGAGAGAAGCAAGCTGAGCGTGAGCACCATCTGGAGATCCGACGGATTGAGGCAGAGAAGGAGGTGAAACTACGGAGGTTGGAATTGGAGGCTGCAAGTGCAGCACGTTCACCCCAAACCACCCTCTCTTCTCCATTAGTTAGCTCATTTCGCACATTGGATGTGACTAAACAAATGGCGTTGGTTCCGCAGTTCCGGGAATCGGAAATCGATTCTTATTTTGGTGTGTTTGAACGCATCGCCGTTTCTATGCAGTGGCCTAAAGAGGTGTGGCCCCTCTTGCTTCAGTGTAAACTAACTGGTAAAGCTCAGGAGGTGTTGGCGTCCATTTCGTTGGCGGACAGTCTAGATTACGAAATTGTTAAAACCACTGTTCTTCGTGCGTATGAGTTAGTACCTGAGGCATATAGACAAAAATTTAGGAGTTGCAAAAAGTCTCCTGATCGTACTTTCATGGAGTTTGCTCGAGAGAAGTCCACCTTGTTTGATCGGTGGTGCACCGCCACTAAAACTACAGATTTTTCCTCTCTTCGAGAATTAGTCCTGCTGGAGGAATTCAAGAATAGTGTATCAGAACGTATAGTAACATACTTGAATGAGCAAAAAGTGGTGTCACTGTCCCAGGCAGCTGTATTAGCGGACGAGTTTGTACTCACCCACAAGCCTGCTCATTCGTTCTCTACCTCTCCAACCACTCAGTTTCGCAGGTCAGTTTCGCTACCTTTACGTTCTAGGGAGGAACGGGAGTGTTATTATTGTCATGAATTTGGCCATTTAATTGCTGACTGTCAGCTTCGTATGAGAAATCATCCACCGCCCGTTCAACAACAAAAGGGGGTTGGGTTGATAAGTACAGTTTCTCGCTCTGTGGCAGTTATGCCGAGTGTGTGCATTTCTGACCTTCCTGACCCCAGCTACAAACCATTCATTTTGAGTGGTCTCGTGTCACTGACCGGTGATCCAAAGGAACAGCAAAAGGTTCAGATTCTCCGTGACACTGGGGCGGCCCAGTCGTTTATCCTCTCTGATGCAGTGCCATTGTCAGGTGATTCATTCTGTGGTTCCAGTGTTTTGGTTCAGGGCATAGAGATGGGGTTTGTGCCAGTCCCCTTGCACCTGATACATTTAAAATGTGATTTAGTCAGTGGAATTTTCAAAGTCGGGGTATGTCATAACCTGCCGGTAAAAGGCGTTCAGTTTATCATGGGCAATGATATTGCTGGAGGCAGAGTGCTGCCTATGTTGGAGGTATTGGACTGTCCCGAAGCTAACGCTGAGGATGAGTTAGCCGAGAGATTCCCTGGGATTTTTCCGGTGGGGGCTGTTACACGGGCGCAGTCCCGACCATTGAGTAATGTGGTTGACCTGTCTGACTCCTTTCTTGTCCCAGTGGGGGACGTAAATGAGGTTACTGGTTCTACCTCTGTGCCCCCTCCACAGCCTGATGAGAACAGTGCCGTTGAGAGTGCTGGCCTTAGTCTCGACCCATTGCCTCTACCGATAACTCGTGATAAGCTGGTTGCTATGCAAAAGATAGATTCTACACTGGAGCAGTGTTATGGGAAGGCTGTTACTCCGGGTGGGGATATCGACGGTAAGGTGGGTTACTTCCTAGATAATGCTCTTCTCATGCGTAAGTGGACTTCATCTCTTGATTCAGAACGTGACTGGAGTGTGATCTATCAGATTGTAGTGCCTGTTGCATATCGACAGGATATTCTATCACTTGCTCATAGTCACGTATGGTCTGGTCATTTAGGTATCACGAAAACCTATGACAGGATTCTAAGGCACTTCTTTTGGCCTGGACTGAAACGTGATGTAGCTGCATTCTGTCGTACTTGTCATACCTGTCAGGTCACAGGAAAACCAAACCAGGTTATTCCACCCGCTCCTCTCTGTCCGATACCCGCGTTAGGTGAGCCTTTTGAGCACGTGTTAGTTGATTGTGTTGGCCCATTGCCTAAGTCTAAGACTGGTAACCAGTTTTTATTGACGATTATGTGTGTTGCTACACGTTATCCTGAGGCTATTCCCCTTCGGAAAATAACTGCTCAGGCAGTGGTCAAGGCTTTGGTTAAGTTTTTCTCGACGTTTGGGCTCCCGAAAGTTGTGCAAACTGATCAAGGAAGTAATTTTCTTTCTAACCTTTTTGAGCAGGTGCTGACATCTTTGTCTATTACACACAGAGTTTCCAGTGCCTACCACCCTGAGTCTCAGGGTGCCCTCGAACGTTGGCACCAAACGCTTAAATCCATACTGCGAAAGTACTGTCTCGAGACCGGGAGAGACTGGGATGAGGGTGTTCCTTTTGCCTTGTTTGCGGTTCGTGAGATCGTTCAGGAGTCCTTAGGGTTTAGTCCGGCTGACCTTGTTTTTGGACATACGGTACGCGGCCCTCTCAGAGTTCTGAAAGACCAGCTTATCTCGGGTAGTGCTTCTTCTCAAAATGTGTTAACTTATGTGAGCCGGTTCCGTGAACGGTTGCACAGTGCCTGTGCCCTCGCTAGGGAAGCTCTGTCCGCCTCACAGAAGCGGATGAAGCGTCACTTTGATGAGAAGGCTGTCCCACGTTCACTGCAGACGGGTGACCAGGTTCTAGTTCTGCTTCCCATTCCCGGATCCTCCCTCTCTGCCCGGTTCTCCGGTCCTTATTGTGTGGGACGGAAGTTGAGTGACACAGATTATGTTATACAGACCCCAGATCGGAGGCGCAAGACAAGAGTTTGCCATGTTAACATGCTTAAGTTGTATCATGCAAAAGTTACTCCTCCTGAGGACTCCGTAGGAGGGTCTACGGGTCCCACAGTCAAGTCTGCCGTTCCAGCTGTATTGGTTCCAGGCTCCTACCAGGTTCCTGAGGGTGACGAGGATGGATTGGAGTTGCGGAGTGCTCCTCAACAGACCCCTCGGTTGTTGAACTCTCGGGTGCTGTCATCTCTTGACTCGCATCTGGCCTATCTGGATGAGGAACGTAGGGCTGACCTGGTAGCCCTAATACGTGGGTTCCCTTGTCTGTTCGGTGATGTTCCTTCCCTGACCAACGTTTTGAAGCATGATATAGATGTGGGAGGTGCAGCACCTATCAAGCAGCATCCATACCGCGTTAACGCTACGAAAAGGTTGATCATGTCGCAGGAGGTGTCTTATTTAGTAGAGAATAGTTTGGCGTCTTCGAGCTCTAGTCCTTGGAGTTCACCATGCCTTTTGGTACCCAAGCCTGATGGCACGTTCCGTTTCTGTACGGATTATAGGAAGGTGAACGCAGTCACGGTTCCTGACTCGTACCCGTTGCCGCGTATTGATGATTGTGTGGACACCATTGGGTCTGCCCGGTATGTGACAAAGCTGGATCTGTTAAAGGGATATTGGCAAGTCCCACTTACTGCTCGTGCTTCGGAGATCTCGGCATTTGTCACCCCAGACAAGTTTCAGCAGTACTCAGTGATGGCGTTTGGGATGCGGAATGCACCTGCCACTTTCCAGCGCTTAGTGAATATTGTTTTAGCTGACGTCCCACACTGTGCTGCTTACCTCGATGATGTGGTTGTGTATTCGTCTGATTGGGCTGCTCATGTAGATACCTTGACAACAGTGTTCCAGCGTTTGGCGAGGGCTTCCTTGACGCTGAATTTGGCAAAATGTGAGTTTGGTAGGGCTACCGTTACTTACCTTGGTAAACAGGTTGGGGGTGGTGAGGTGCGCCCCGTGGAGGCTAAGGTGACTGCTATCACTGCCTTCCCAGTGCCCACCACCCGGCGTGAGCTGCGCCGCTTCTTGGGTATGGCTGGGTATTATCGTGGGTTCTGTAGGAATTTTTCCTCTGTTGTCGCCCCTCTGACTAGTCTGCTGAGCCCCTTGGTCCCGTTTGCGTGGTCTCCAGATTGCCAACACGCTTTTGTTTCTGTTAAGACTCTGCTATGTAGTACCCCTGTTCTGGTGGCTCCTGACTTTGAGAAGCCATTCAAGATGGAGGTAGACGCATGCAATGTAGGTGCCGGTGCCGTTCTTATCCAGGAGGATTCCAACGGGCTGGACCATCCGGTCTGCTACTTCTCACGGAAGTTCAATGAGTGCCAGACACGGTACTCTACTATTGAGCAGGAAGCTCTGGCTTTACTGATGGCACTCCAGTTTTTTGAAGTTTATTTGGGATCGAGTTCTAGGCCAATTGTGGTCTACACGGATCACAATCCGCTGGTTTTTCTCCACCGGATGTATAATCAGAACCAGCGCCTCATGCGGTGGGCACTGATTGTGCAGGGGTACAACCTGGTGATTCGTCACAAGAAGGGCTCCGAGAATATGTGTGCGGATGCCCTTTCTCGTGTGTGATGTTTGCTCTTATGGGTGGGGGTGTTACGTGTGTGGTTGTGTTCCTGTGTCTCCCCTCTCATTCTCTGTAGGTCTCACACCATTGGCTGTTCCTCCACCATCGTCCAACCCCCTGTCCAACCTGGGAGCTATCTGTTGGCCAATCAGTGTCGTCAGGCCTTGATAACTTGCACCTGTTTTGTCTCCAGGCGAGAGGCCATTGTCTGCCTGTGTGTGGGCTGTGTGGAGCTGTTACCTTTTGTTTGTGAGATGCCATAGGGGTTTAGGTGAATAGGTAAGACACCCTTGGGTTTACACTGCCATCACGTAGACCATATTCTGTTATCACATCAGGTTAGGAGCGGGGCCACCCTCTGTATGTATTAGCTAGGTTGTATGTGTGCACTAGTTAGTTGTCACTTTATCTTGTTTTCTTTGATTTGGCTCCGCTTATAGTTCCCTATTCCCCTTGGCGGATCGCTAGCTTAAATAAAACACACTTACGCATCCAGTTTGCTGTTGTGCCCTGTTTTGTTGTTCTCCGAGTCAGCCTAACAGTAACATGTGTTAGGGTTCCCCTACTTCCCCCCTAGACGTAGCAAGCTAACATCCTGGAGCCGTAACAAGGTCAGACGAGTTCACAACATACAAATGCCTTTTCAGTCAGGTGAGGGTTGGCATCTGGGATGCAGCATGCCGGAGGCAGGACGACTCATATCAATTCTACAGCGGAAAGTACAGTGTTTTTGATTGTGGCACATCCACACTGGCGTCGGCCCACAAATGAAAAGTCATCAACACATCCACTCGCTTGCTGTAAATTCAGCAGAATCTTCCCTGTTGTATTCTCACATGGGCTCATTTGGACATTTGCCAGACATTTTACTGGTGGCTGGCAGGGATTCCAGAGGATTTCTGGAGCAACTGAGTCGGACATTTGGGTTCTCACGTACGGCACCTCTGGATCATATCAGGAAAATGTCAGGAGTTCGGTGTATAGAATTAGATTTAGGAGAGGGTATGGATTAGGTTCACACGTAAGCATTTCATTGAGATTGTTCAGTTTAGGGTACATTTAGGTTTAGGCAATGTATTGTGTCCTCACACCTCTAGAAAGAGTTATAATCTGTGTGTTTGGTCTGGACCCTGTCTCAGTGCTCCTGTCCTCTGACTCCCTATTTGCAGTAACTGGCTATTTATATCAGGGATCGATCAAACGTCCTGCTCTCGCTCAGCTTGATCACAACGCTGTGTGTGGCCTTTGAAGCATTATCCTGACCGGCCGGAGGAAGCGACCCAGACGGCTTGTTTTCCTTCTGTGGGAGTCAGGAGTCAGGTGGTCAGTAGGTTTTGTTTCAACGCAGAAAACCATAATAGCCATTACACCAAACTAGATGAGGACTACACAACAGCTCGTGTGTTGGCAACCGGCATTAATGCTGTTGGGTCTCTTTTTTTGGACAGGTGGGTCTCTGTGGATCTTTAAGGAACTGAACAAAAAGCAGAACTTGTGTTAGGAAGTTCAGGTCGGGGTAACTTCTTGATAAGAACCTGATGAAAATCGCTGTTTATGTTTGCTAACAAGATGACTGATTTACTGCACTTCCACATAATCTCCCTGTGGATTTAGAAACACTGTACACCTACAGTAAACACTAGCAGTTGCAATCAGTGATGTGCATCCGAACACACACACATACACACACACAAACACGCACACACACACTGGCAGTCCTGCATGTTACCGCCTCTCCCCCACACCCACAGGTTTATTCCATCCAGCAGGTAACTTTATACACAGGAGCTCTTTGGGCCTCAGTTAATCATGCATGAGCCGGGAGAACTTTTGGCAAAAAGCAGCAACACAAACACCACAGGCTCAAAATAAAAGCTGAAAAAAAAAGGTTCCTCCATTCATCATCAACAATAGGTTAGAGAGGAGAGGGTTGTGTGTTGTTGTAATTTAAGATTTATCAAAGTTTCAGACCTACTGCCAAAACCACATGATAAGATGAATAAAGCTATAAATAAAACCAAGCAGGTTAAATTACATTTAATGAAGAAGAGGAAGATCTTGAGCACGATTTACAATGTTGTTATTGAAATAAAGGGGAGGCCTTAAAAATAGGTGTTTCTAGAGGTTACCGTTTGGTGACAGAACCCAGCTATACTTCTGCTAAAAAACAGAATTACCAGTAAAGGCTTCACATCGTGAGACAGCAAGTTCTCCTTAACTAATGGGAAATAGTTCATTTTCAAATCAATGAGGAACTGTTTCTACCTGGTAAAGCAATACCCGGCCTACTAAAAAAAACAATAAAACAGGAATTCACCATTGTATGTGTCTGTCAATCGGTTCTATTACAATAACCTTAAAGGCAACAGGCTGATCTCCTGATATTCCCACTCTAAACTGACTAAAATTAAGGCTTTATTTTTGCAATATTGTAACTTTTTCTTGCAATATTACAACTTTATTCTCCTAATATTATGAACTTATTCTCAGTAGTCAGTTTTTCCCTTTTCATTGGCCCTAATACGCCGTGTTTTGAACTAGACTTTAAATCCAGAATGAACGAGTACAAGATGGATCGCCCCCTTAGTACTTTATCTAAACAGAATCACACTGTTGAAACAATGAAATCTGATATTTACTCAATGTGTCACTCTCTGTACTGACTTAACACAGGCACTGTGCACAGTATCAAAGTGTGGACTTCAAGAGGGACGTCTTTAAAGAAGGTGTGTTCAAAGTCACCCAGGCTCACAGATGTCTAAATGCGGTCCACACCCAATTGGGATGAAAAGAGGTCAAACTGTTCCACGGCTCAGCAGGACTTCCCTTCTGATATACTTAGCCAGACTTAAAACAATGCTGTAAACATTTTACTGAGCTGATTTCATCAACCGCTCTTCTTTACATGTTTGGCTGAGCTGGTGCTGCTCCAATCTATGAGATATTTGGCAGGGAAACACCTCTGGGAATACGTGCTGGTTTGGAAAAATTGCTCTCGTTTAAACTGTCTCACTGACTGAGCTGCGAATGTGTAAAATGTACAGAACAAACCACTGACAGAGGCAGTTTGGTGAATTGTCAGGAACAAGGTGTTCTTTTACGTTTGCGTCCACAACTAAAACTGTCAGTCTACAGTAGCTGCTTTATGCACGGCCACATAAGCAGCGGTGTGTGTTTGAGTCGTTTATTTTGGGTTTAAACTGGACGTGAATCATGATTTCCTGCTGCTAAGAATTAGAAACATTTCCTGCTCCGAGAATTGGACAGTGTCCTTGGGAACATGCATTTTGACTGTTTCTTTTTCTTTCTGTTTGTCAGAGCACACACAAACACAAAACACATGCGGACGGAGCAGGATTCCAGCCTACGAGCGAGAGACACTTTGTAGTCCTCTCCTCAGTGGTCTGGGAGACTGAGGAGAGACCTCCAAGGCTGCGAGCTGAGCAGAGGGGTCTGAATGAAGGACGCATTGAAATTGCTCCTCTTTTCTTTAGAGTCGCACCCACAAAGGGTCTGCTTCCCAGTCAGGACACAAGGTCATTAGATAATACACGCAGGGCTGATCGTTCAACAACACAAGCCCCAAAGCAAACTTCTCAGCGCTCGCCGACTCACTTGAGTGTTCTCTGCTAGATGCGTCTACACATCCAGCCACAAATATATTCACATGCAAACTCGACACGCATGGAAATAAAATCCCTTTAATTCACAAACACAGACACTTACACACACACTCGCACACATGGTGAGTGTCTGTCTCGCTGGTCTGGGAGTGAGAAACATGACATCATCATGTCCCCCCACACCCCTCCATTTCAGTCCCAACAGAGTTATTTAGCCTTTTAAAGTGGGCTTAATGAATGCTGGGATCTATGTGTGTGTGTGTGTGTGTGTGTGAGAGACAGATTCGGGGTAGAGGGTTGGCAGAGGCACAATCCAGATCTGTTGTTCACTGACACGCTCTCGAGTGAGGAACTGCTGGATCAGTGAAGTTATGGAAGTGTTGCCATGGGACCAAAAAAAGCTCCGTAGTGATACTGAACATGGAAACTTTGAGGCATATTTTTTCCAAACGCAAGAAAGAGTGGAAACCAAATGAACGTGTTCCGCCTGGAGAAGGGGGAACTTCTTTCCACCCCGAGTCGTGAAGACGGCATATTTCAGCTTGTCGAGGTTAACACATGGCGCTCTGACTCTCATTTCCTCAAGTCGGCATGGCGTCATGAGAAGAAAAGTGGGCAGGAAGAACCATGTGGTGGAGAGGGAGATGAAACAGAGATGGATAGAAATAGTCATTTACTTCCTCATGATCACGTTCTATGAACTATGGCTTCACCTTCAAAGTGAGTGGATATAGAGAGGGGGTCACAGTGTGTGTCTAGCTCTACTTTGGAATAACTAGTGACAACATGCGTCTGTAGAAGCAGATTACATTACCACATACACACACACACACATACACACACACACACACACACACACACACACACACACACACACACACACACACACACACACACACACACACAGTATTAAAAGGAGTAGAATGGGAATGAGATGGGCAGACTGAGTTTGTTTGGAGAGGAAGGACTGGGCAGCATAGTGACAGACAAGCCATACATGTGTCAAAAGGAGAGAACAAGACATTTCAGGTGCTCAGGAATACATTAAATAAAAGTTCTGCGTCCTATGTGCTAGAGTGATAAAACAATAATTATAGCACTATGATCTTCATCTATCAGAAATTTAAAAAAAGTTAAATATATCTTGATGTGATGCATTGTGTAGGCACATTGTGGTAAAACACATTGATCTGCCTCAGATTTGTTTAAAAGTGTTGTTGTCCTTGTCCGCTCATTTCGGAAAAAGTTTAAACTACAACCTTCACTCAGGAGCAAAACTCAGTCTTTAAACTTATAAGATATCATAATTTATCTTATATATTATTAACAATATCGACTGATATGGACATTTAGATCTTGATATAATTTGTGGCCATATTGTTTATCTATGGTAGAACAGTTGTGTTGATGCTCTAAATGCTGCTATGTTCATGCAGACCCCTCTGTGTGGCTGCTCTTTAATACTTTGTTCCTAAATTACCTTTATTCACAACATCCCTGCTCAGCATTAGTTGATTGGTAGCTTATTATTGGTTAATGGCACTCGTGCAGGCAGTCTGTCACGTTAACGAGCCTCTCCCTGAAAGACAACCCCTGTCAGAGATCAGCACACCAGCAGAAACATGATCCTTGGCACAAAGAAGGACGCCTCGCAGCTCCTGGGGAACAGCATAGTCATGGAGCTCAAGGACAGGGGTGAGGAGAGCGGGCCGTCGGCCAGGTGTTGCACCCTGAGCCACCAGCCGCCTGGCGCGCGCACTCACATCAGCTCTCCGAGAGGAGGAGAGGAGGGTCAACACAATCCTGTGCCACTAAACCAGTTTGCATGCATTTCTGTCTCTGCAGGACTTGTGTAGAAAAAGGCGAGAGTGGGTGTTGGTCACCTCCCTATATCTCATTGGATTGATTACAAATCCACCCTGGGTTTACGCAACAGAACCAGTGGCTGTGCGTAAACAGCTCAGGCTCATTCACTAGAAACAACACGGAGAACACGAACACGTCATGAAAAGTTACTCAATCTACTCCATAGGGATGCAGAATCATAAATGCAATAGTTCAGATACTCTACAGGGTCTGTGATGATGCAGGTTTGTTAAAAGGCACTACAGGCGTGTGCGTTACCAGTTGGTGGAGGAGCGGGGGTTCAGGATGTCCTCCTTGGCCGTGAGCAGCGACAGGCTGTAGGTATCAAGGTTGACCGTTTGCGTGCTCATCGTGACTAAAGTTTCCAGACCACTCCCGCAGCTTCTCTCTTCACGGGTCCCGATGTTGTTCGGGCTCGGACTATCTGCTGGAAGAAAAGAAAAAAAAAGAAGCCACAGCCGGCAAAAGCGAGGGTCTATCACGGCCGAGAGGAAACCTGCAGCGAGCTGAGTGCAGGTTCATGCAGTGTGGGCTTTGTAGGTCCGAACCGGAGCGATCTGTGGTGCAGGCGCTGGCTGCGTGTCTTTACGCACAGCGTGGAGGAGACTGCGGCTGCTGCTGCACACTGCTCTTTGTGCAGCGGGGTAGAATAAGTTTTCAGCAAAAAGCCCCACCTCCCGTTGAGAGAGTGGAAAGCGTAATGACTTCACTAAGCTGCTGGGTGACTCGGAGGAAAAGTGCAATGCAGCCACTAAAGCAACGCGTGCAGCAGAGGGTCGTAAACATAAGTCTCATGCATCCTTATTGTTCTGTTATTCACGGAGGCTCATTTCTGCCACTTAAAATAAAAATGTTTCTCATTGTGATGATAAAATATATCATATAATGTCGTAACTAAAATAAAGACTTACAAACTAAAATGTTGACTTAACAACTCAACAATCGACATAGTCTCTAAAAGATATGGTTCGGGCTATTTTGTTAAAAGAAAATGACTTAGTATATAATGACCCAGGATCTACAAAGAAGTATGAAAATCTCATAATTAAGTACTATGTCATAATTTCAACTCATTTTTTTAACTTTTTCATAATGTTGCTTTACTTTTATAAACTTTAATCTCAGAATTTTGACTTCTCCATCCATGTTATCGTCACTATATACTTATCGTCAATCCAATAGAGTTAATTATTTTTTATAATACTATTTATATGTGTTATTGTAATGGTGCTTTTGAGGCAGAATGCAGAATATGAATCGCTGATGTGATATAAAGGGTCGACGGGATCCGGATCTGTCAGTCTCTCCTTTGTCTCTATTTGTCTTTGAATTGGCCCCACTGACCCCTGGCAGACTCCAGAGAAGCCATTTACAGTTTGGGCAGCCAAAGAGGGGCCAATTTCATGGGAACTGAGTCCGAAGCAGGCTTTACAGAAAGAGGGAGCAGGGGAGGCTGCTTCAGTGCTGAAGAACAGCTGGGGGTCTGTTCAATGGCTGTCCAACAGTGACACACACACACGCACTCAGACTGACCACACCAGCACGCTCACACACAAGAAACTGCCATGCATTGATGCACAGGCTGTGAACTCTGAACAAACTGCCCCCCAGACATGCACACACACTCAGGCACTGGTATTTGTGAGTCAGTGGCACGGGGGGGTTTAAGATCTTGGATTATGGGAATGTTCCTGAGCTCTGTAATTTACTTAGCAGCCACTCTCAGATAATCCAGGACAGATGTAGACGACAAAAGTCACAGGTTTTTATTTTCACATGTGCCAGGTTCAGGCTGGATTTGAATCTGATTTCATATCATTTTTTTCAAATACCAGTCTCCTTGCTGCTAAAAGAAAATGAGGTGTGGAAAAGGTTCACTGTAGCTGAGTAATCCTTTGGTGAAATCTGGATTGACACAGTCACCTGACACAATCACATGACAATAACCCCTCACATTTAAGTCGAAAGAGTTTCAATCTTCGTCTCTGTGTTCATCGCCTTCGGTTCATATTTTATTGTCAGAGTTGAAGCTGTTTTACGATAACGCCAGATTAATTATTAATAATAATAAAAAGTCTTTGCCCTTAGTACAAAGCATCTTCTTACATAATTTAACACTTTAAGGACAAAGAGAAGAGCAAGCTATTGAAACGAAAAACGATATCCAGTGTTTCATTAATGTCTAATTACCTCCACTGATTTTTGTTTGTTTGTCAGCAAGATTACGTAAAAAATATTGGATGGATTTCTACGAATCTGATATAAAAACTACTCTTGACACATTTAGTGATCTGGTTTCTATGAAACTGAAGGGGACTGTTGGGCTCTGGGCGGAGGTATGTTCTCTATTGATTTTAAAGAATCAGAGAATCACTTGAAGGAATCAGGCAAATCTCATGAATTCTGATCAACAGTCTCAGTTTGTAATGCAGGCAGAGGTCACACACAGGAAGGAAGTCGGAGATGCAAAGGTTAAGGAATCCACATGAAAAGAAATGAAAAAATCCAAACAAGCAAAGTCAAAACAAACTCATCAAGAAATCAGAACTTACATAGAATATAGTCCTGCACACAAAACCAGGTGATGGTCTTGAGCCCGATATGAAGGACAGAGACAGTCTAGTGGGAGGTGTTGTGTGAGCAGGTGCAGGTGAGTGCAGTGGAAGGAAACGGAACAATGGGAGGAAGTGAAGCTGGAGTCCATGAACAGAATGAGAGACAAACAAAATAAAAACAGGAAGTGAGAGTTCAAAAATGTCTAATTTACCTCCTCCAAGGAAGTTATGTTTTCACTACCTGTCTGTTTGTATGTTGGTTGGTTTGTAACTATTTCACTTGCATGTGTATGGAAACTTAGTGGAAGGAAGTGCTTCATGTGTCAGGGAATCATTTTGGAGCAGATCCAGGAATCTTTGGTGCAGCTTGATTAAAAGTAAGGGGACATTTGGGCCTCGGTGGAGGTATGCACTCTAAGTACCATTCTAGTTGGTGGAAGAAACAGTCACACAAACTCTTCTTGCGTGGAAAGGTCATTTCTCCCTCAATTATCCACATGTGGTCAACCCTGACTGTAAGCTGTGTGAGACATTGTTGCATTATTTGTGTAAGAAAAGCATGAAGCATAGACTCTGATGCTGTTCTGGCCCAGAGCTTGCATGCCACAGGGACAGGGGGCCATGACATCCTCATGCCGCTATTATTCTTACAACTTCCTGCTATTAGAGGCTCTCCTGCCCTCCCACCTCCCAGCCTCCCAGCCCCACTCGCTGTGGATGTGAACGGCCGAGCTGTTATGCTCCACTTCAGGGGACTTAGGCATTTCCTCAGCTGGGGTGCGGCGGCAGTTTGTTGAAGATGGGGTCTAAATGTGGGGATGATTGTATGTCCAGTGGGGATTTTGGACCTTTGTGTGGGTGTGTTTCTGTGTGTGTGTGTGTGTGCTTGTGTGTGTGTGTTGATGGGGATTTTCTCTTCATTTACTTCTCTAATTGTTCTGCTTCCTGCCTTCCTGCCGTAGACTAATCTAAGAGAGTGTGGGTGACAGAGTGTTGACTGGTCCGGTCTCAGGCAACATCCTCTCGGAGCACTCTTTAATTCACGGTCCATTCATCAATATGTTTCTTTGACTCCTTGGACTCATTGGGGTCCTTGTGACATACATAGTAAAACCCTCTGATTTGACAAAATAAAGGTCCTCCTCCAAACAAACCAATGCCTTGTTGAAGTGGATTTTGTACAAATCTTGGTTTGTTGGGGGGAATTAAGGCTTGCGTGACGGTTTTATGTGCTTAGACCTTATGGTTTGTAGTTCGAGGGTCAAACCTTGATCGTTATCCTCTGTCCTTATACTTCACTAATCATATGCTCCCACTGCTCCTCTCAGGACCTACCGTGTATCATTATGTGTGGGTATGTGCTGTCATATTTCGCGTGTGTAAGAACAGTTGAAATCTCCTGCTCAAGTAGCCATAAATATAGCCTTCCTATGACGTTATCCCAGTGTCTGGGGAATTTACTGTTTCACACTATGACCTGCTGGAATGTGTCCAGCCTTTTAAAGTTCCATTTGATTTAGGGACGGTTGAAGGTGAATCGTTTAAAGACGATTTTAAAGCTCAGACCGACCTTCATTCCTGTTTTTTGTCCAAGTGGATGACTTTACAAAAACTAGAATGGCACTCAGAGAGCACATACCTCCACCAACA
Organism: Pseudopleuronectes americanus; assembly: GCA_038501795.1. Classification (NCBI taxonomy): domain Eukaryota; kingdom Metazoa; phylum Chordata; class Actinopteri; order Pleuronectiformes; family Pleuronectidae; genus Pseudopleuronectes; species Pseudopleuronectes americanus. Next base: position 13,503,317 of record CM076718.1, read on the forward strand.
GCCAACAGGCCTCAAATAAAACCATATTAAAATTGACTAAATCCCGATATTTATTTGGTTATCCACCAAATTTCACACAGTCAAATATTTTTTTGTTTTCAAGATCCAGAAGGTTTTCTGCAAGAAATAAACAAACAAGATGAAAAACGCCCAATACCTGATTCGCATCAGAAATTTAATGAGTTCCTTCCTGATCCACATCACATCCTTCCTCTAAGTTTTGTGTGAATCTGTGACGTAGTTTTTGTATCATTATGCTGACTATCAGAAAAACAAACACAGATTAAAACATAACCCTGATGTCTGAGGTAAAAATTAAATCTGTTTTGCAGCAGATTTTTTATGTTAAGCTTGAAACAGAAGACAAAACTCCATGTTTGCAATGTCGCATTTTATCTAAGATGATATTCTCTTCTCTGAACACTCAAAGTGTGTCTTCAGTGTGTTATGAATTCACAAACACACCTAAGTAAATCTCCTTCAGTCCTCTGTACTTGATGCAGCTTGACGACACCACTGCCTCCTCCTCCTGTCGCTGTAATACTTAGTGAGGCTCGTGGAGGAGTGATGTTATTACTGGAGGTAGAAAATGAGGCAGATGCTGGGGAGGCTCTCTCGTGACGATGATACGACTCATTGGAAGTTAGACTCAAGTGATACGCCAGCAGTGTACAAACATTCAACAGACAGAAGGACCCACAAACATACCAACAGCTGGACAGAGAAACAAAACACAGAGAGGGCACATGTGCATGTCATGGTCAAACATAACATTAGTCTGAGTCTGGGATTGTTTGTGTGTGCGTGTGTTTGTGTGTGTGTGCGTGTGTGTGTGTGCGTGTGTATGTGCGTGTGTGTGTGTGTGTGTGTGTGTGTGTGTGAGAGAGACAAACAGAGAGAGTGAGAGGGGTCAACCCACAGTAAATCTTTCTCACCAGGCTTCCAGGTGAGGTCACTGCTCAGATATGCAGCCTCACAACAACCCTGAGATATTTCTTCTACTTCAGCCTCAGCGTGTGCGTGAGCATGTGTGAGTCTGTGAGTCTGCTCGTGCTTGTGTGCGATTTTCACTTTTGTAAACACAAACAGAAGCACTGAAAAACAGGATCTTTCCAACTCGACACAGCTTTTTCTCCTCACTTTGTTGGTATTGCTTGAAGCGGAGCGTTTGATCTCCTCATAGTTGTGGGGCCGCTTTGCTCCTGTGAATTATTGCTTGACATAAACAAACGGCAGAGTAATGCAGAAATAAAAAAGAGGTCACAAATCTCTGTTTTGAAAAAAAGGAGGTCCTCGTCTGCTTTCCTACACAAAGTTACCCCTTAAATTAGACCACGGTGTCAGGATAATAGACTACTCATAAACTTTGCTTTGAGAGGCCCTGATTTAGAGTTGTGTGTCTGTATGTGTGTGTGTGTGTGTTTGTATGGGGGGGGGCAGACAGTTTTGTTTATGCAACAGGCCTTGGGGAGGTCTGGACCGACAACATGTTGATGAGACAAGCACAGAGGAGGGTGAAGTGCCCAAAGGAATGTGCTGTCACTCCTCAACCCGTGGACCTTTCTTTGTATTTCTAGTTGGCCCACTTCATTATAAAATAACCATGGCCTGTGCCGGTCTCTCTGTGTGTGTGTGTGTGTGTGTGTGAGTGTGTTGTTGTTTGTGGCAGTGAAAATACTATCAGCTCATCTCGCGAGCAACAAAAAGTGCTGTCCCAGGTTTGATGAAGTTAGAAAACCATTTCAAATCTTCCTACCACTCCTCATTCGTTTACCTCAATACCTCATCAAGAGGCTGGACTCATAAGCAGCGTCTCCATGGTCCATAAAGAGCCCCGACACTTTCACATTGTACCAACTGGTGGACAGTGTTTAGGCGTTTGGTCTCATATTCAGACCCTCTTATCTGCTCCTGAGGGAGCCCAGGAAAATGAGAGCCAGATGTGGTGATGTCAGCACGTGACTCATGTTGTGTTCGACGAGGCTGCGGTGAGGGAGCAGGGGCAAGGATGGTGGGAAATCTGAAACACAGCCCACGGATCAAACAGCTGACGCAGCGTAAAGGTCTGTAATCAGTGTTCCAGCCCAAAGCTTGTGACCATGGAAGATGCTGCAGGTCACTGCTACGAACGCACACCAGTGAATTTACTGGAGAGTGAAAGAAAAGCGGGTGAACTCAGAGTTTGATGGAAGGCAACTTTAATTGTATACTAGTTGAGACACACACACGTCAATAAGGCGTATGGATGTAAATATCCCACTACCCGCAACCGCCACCTTCCCTCGTCACTTTCCAAAAGTTACCCATCATCTGCCACATCACTAACCATCACCATGGCAACACTTCCCATTCATCTGTGGCTTTCTGTGATCCCTCACCAGATCCACTCTATTTACAGTCTCAGCTCACAGTGTGTTGATCTCTACGATGCATGTGTTCAGGGATCTGTTTCCCATTTATCTCTATCAAAGTTATGAGGAAGCATAAAAAGAGATATACAAGGAGATATGTTTGTGAAAGGGCAAACACAAGGGATAGTTTTTATTATGAAATTTAATGAGATTATGGCTGAGCTTTGAGTTTCATGGGAATGTTTATCAGGAACAGTGGAAGATGAAGAGAACAAACATGGTGTTGCTTTGTGGCTTTGAAACAGTAAATATCTATGATCCCTGTTTTGCATGATATATGTTTTGTTCAGTTTAATATTCATCAGGGGAACAAAGAACATTCATTCTTCGTGGGTAGACATTTGTAAGGCACTGAAAGTGGTACCAATTAAAACTAGAAAAGACCCACATGGCACATATAAGGCATAAAGCTTTGTCTCCATGAGACAAAGCTTTGAGCAATAACGTTTCATTTGTGTTTCACGCAGTAAAGTTGTGCATATTTTGTTTTGTCCACTAGGTGGCACGATTGCATTAAATGAACAAATTGTGAGAGTTGCGTTCACCCTGTGGGACAAAAGCTGATGTGTAACGAGGAGAATTTATGAATTTTTTTCTAATGTTAAATAGATTCCGATTTTTTTTTCCATGCAGAACTATCAGTGAATATTTTATCTTTAATTTTATATATCGAGTTACATGTCATTGTTTCAGCTGTCGACCCAAAACCAAACCTCTTACATAATAATACAATCAGGTTCTATGTTCATGCAGAGTGCAGCAGGAGGTCATCCTAAAAAACGCCTGAATAAAATAAATAGAAAATCAATTGAATAAAAATATAATGTGAATCTAGATGTTAAAGGCAATTTCACCAGGCAGCTAAAATCATGGTGTCTTATATTTCGGTATCATCCATTTTTCTTTTACCATAAACCACTTCCCATGTTTTCAGTTATAGTGCTACATCATCTATTGGTAACTAGCATGTTGTCTATTTAAAGTGTTGACTCACTTTGTATTAAATAAACTATTCTTGCTTTTTACAAACTTTTTACAAACAAAAAGATGGAAGCTGCATCCTTCTTCCTATTTTAGAAACCTATTATCCGTCAGTGTGTTTTTAAACGGAGTAACAGTAAATGGAACAAATAACACACTCACACAAAACAAGTTCAAAAGATTAACAGTTTTAATAAAATCCATGTCAAACATCAAAATACTGAAATGGCAAAAAAAGAAAAAAAGTTTTCTTTCTGAAAGTTTGTACAAATCACAGTGGTTCAAAAATATTACAAATATTTTAGTTTCAAAACAATTTCTTGCGACAGCGGAGCAGCAAAAACATTCTGATTGTTATATATTTTGTCTTGAAAGCCCTTAATAGTTGTGTGAGTGTGGTGCGCTCTCTCTCTCTCTCTCTCTCTCTCTCTCTCTCTTATCTTTTTATTGTAATTAACACACAATAATTAACGTGAGCAGTAAATACTAATATTAAACTCATATGACCCTATGGAAACAAATGTGCATAACAATACTAAACAGTATGAACAACCCACTTCAACATTACAGTATAGACCAGGGGCTAATGTCACCGCATCTATAGAAACACTCTCCCTGTCCTGGGCCTCTCTATGCATAAGATCCTATGTATACACCAGCTCAGTAAATACATACAGTGTGGTGAGCAGCTATAAGGTTAGAGGTTAAATCCAGCAGGGACTCGTTTAACATTTACAACACTGTACTGTACAACCATCTTCTTTAAAGCGTTATATACTTAGTTGTCACAGCTAATATCTGCCTTTAATCCAACTGGTACTTCACAGATGCTGTTTGTTCCCCAAATAGAAATACACTGACATTATGCATGAACTCAACACATTAGAATGTAGCTAAATAGTGGAAGCAAAAGGGTACACTGGTGAATTTGGCTTAAGAGAGAAAGAGAACATGAGAGAGTGGAAAATATATTTTTAACCTTTGATCAAGAAAAGTGCTAAATATAAAGAATTGGCATACTTATCAAAAGAGTAGTATTAGGCTACATAATAGAAAGTGCAGGCACCTGAAAAGAGTGCGAATACATGGTTTTAAAATTGCTGGTTCACCGGGTTTCTTGATCATATGTCATATAAGTTGGGTAGCTTTAGAACAGGCGATATATTACAGACTGAACTTGTAAAGCTCCATACCTCGGATGGATGTTATCACTATGACCCTAATTGCCAGTAACGGCTTTCTGCATCAAAACTATTGAAGAAATCTAATCTACACAAGCTTTAAGATACTGTACATTAAAGAAAGCTGCCCGCTTTTAGTTCTGTGCTCAGGAGGCTGCAGGTGAAAGTGCCATCAGCCTGCACGCAGCCCGAAAAAGTGAGATTTCACTGAAGGCACAGCAGAAAAGACCAAAAGACTAAAGAAAGGGGTTCTCTCTGTCACTAGGCCTCACATTTTAGATAAAGAAAAGGAAGATCAGGCCTGGAAGGAGGGAAGAAGAGCGCCACCTAAAGTAGTGGCGGGAAAAGAACGTGATGAGAATATCAATGTGGAGCAAATATTGTGGAATAAAGCTTATACAGTTTTGAATTCTGTGTTTGTTTCCTCTTTGTGAGTCAGGGTTTCTTAACCTTTTTCAATCACTCCATTTGACTTCCACCGTGACCCTGTGACCATACCAAGTGACACCAAATATGGTCAGCATCTCAAGGTGGAGAAGCTCTGCTGTATATACAGAAACCCAGCTAACACCAGAAACATGCACCATGCTTTTCCTAATACCTCTGTCATTTCATGCAGGATAAAAAACCCATAAACATTAAACCCGGCTTTCATCCATTCTGGATATTCTTAAAATGTGTGTGTTGTAATACTTGATTTTGTTTTACAGTTTGCTCTTAATGTGTTTTCAGGTGCTCACCCTGTGCCAAGTAACACTAAAATAAAATCACAAGTGTGATTGATTGTATTAACTACAGTAAACAGGACAGCTATAACACTGCAAAACAGCTCGTCTACATTTGTTTCTTTTAAGCGCCTGTGGTCGTCCCAGCAGTTTATTTTAACGTGGTGTCTTTAGTGATGCTACCTTAAGCTGAGCTGAAACTGACTTGTGCATAAAGTCACATAGCGAGAAGGAAGCTACCGTGGGGTTCAAGGTGGGAATATTTGAAAGACTCAAGTGGAAACTTTGTGCTACAATCATCAGGTATCGAAACGATCGTACATAAGGAACAAGTCATGCCAAGCACAGAAAAGGTACAGTACAAAAAAAGGGAAAGAAAAAAAAGTGCATTCCAGCACAAAGTGTCATTATAATAACAACGTTAAGCCACCATGCAAATGAACCACATTCCAAGAAGTGGCTGCATCCTCGTTGCACACAGGCCAGCTAGTGCTCATTTACAAAAAGCTTTACTTTCTCAGAATCATCAGTGGTTGAGAGGTTACACCTGATTCATTTGGATCACTGCCTCTCCATCACCTGGTCAGTGGAGAATCCCAAACACCAGGTGAGTCCTTCATCATGCAGACACCGAACTGGAAGGAGCAGACTAATCTAAGGTCATATGAATAAACCAGCCTACAGGACTTTTTTCTTTTAAGAGATTGATTCAAGGCCATGTTCTCTGCAGTGGACAGACATGTTGACTTGTCATGGTAGAGAAGGAGCAGGTGTAACATTAAAGATGGCTCTGTTCTATTCAACAGTCCCAGTCATTCATTTCTTATGTTCACCTGTGTTTTTCCTACTGTCTCCCGGCAACATGTCTCCTGTGAGAGAAAGTCTGTGGCTCTCGTTGGGTCTAAAATCAAGATGGATCACGGCTGAGAATGCATAGAACCGAATGGCATCATCCTTTTTACAGTTCTAGCCTTTTTCTGCTGCCTCCATCAAGTCAGCAGCTGCAGAACCTGTCTGCAGGTTGGAAATAAGATGTTGCTTCAATCCCAAACTAGTTTTTTATAAAACCAATGTTTTGAACTTAAAGGCACATGGACATAGAGAAGAGGCTTCATGGATCAACCCAAATAAGACTAATCTTATTGCCCTCCTTTCTATCGGCAACAAAAAATGAGGCCATGCAAGTCCATCACAAAACTATCCCCAAGCTTGCTCCTCTTTAGGTTATCATTTCTAAATTCCAATAATCCTGCCCTGGGATGAGATTAAATCCATGGAATAAATCCTAAATGTAGGTTGCATGTTATTCTTGCTGAGACTTGTGTACTAATAATCCACTTTCACTCTTTTAACAGAGGAATCACCTCAATTCTCACTTGGGTCTCATGAGATTCCATCTCGCACCTTTTTCAGAAGCCGACAATGACTTTTAGACATGAACGGCATAACACGTCTTGCTAAATCTATTTATCAGCCTTAGTTACCGGCGTAAAGCTGAGGGGCGCCAAACCCACAAATAGAACAAACGTGCTAATAGAAACTCATCAACACAAAGCCTGGTTTTTACATTCAGTCCTTAAGCCCAAAGAAATTAACACCCTTAGCAAGAAACTCTGATTTGCTCTCATATGCAGTTGTAAATCAATCCATTTGTCATCTGACACAACACTCACGATTGCAAGTCAAGCTAAAGTAACATTATTTTTCCTGGTTAAGGTTGGGGAAGCAAAACAGATCATATTTTTTACAAGATAAAAGACAGAACAAGTTTGTAACCACTGTGTGAAAGCAGAGATCTACACATTCTCCATGATCTATTTGGATCTCTGCAGAAAAAAAACTTTAAAAATCCTCTCGTGTGAAATTTGAATACCATTATTAATTCTGTGCACATTCATCACAAGTAAACACTAAACAATGAAGCAGACTGTTGAACATAAAACAAATGTGTGTGTGTCTGTGTGTTCTTGTGGACTTATTGTGTCTTAAGCACCGTTGTCAGGAGGAGTGGAAGGCAATGTCCAGCAAATGTTACCACGAGGAGGGATTTAAAACGTCACCTTACGCTGCCCCCCCCCCTTTTAACCTCCGAGCCACGCCCTCGTCTCCCCTCCGCCAACAAAGGAAGTAGAAATGAATAAACGAGGAAGAGAGAGATTAAATGAGCTTTGGCATTCGGAATTAGATGAAAACCCAAAGTAAAGGATAGTTTTCAAATGCACCAATAACACTGTGAATATGCTTTCACTTTCCTTTAACACTTTACGACTGAAGTTATACTTGTGATCCTAATGATGGAAAGTAGGCTTTAACACACTGTTAGGGTGAAGGTTAGTGCCTGTGGGGCCCTGAGCAGTGCTGCCCCTAGTGTTGTAGGGGTGTAAAGGCAGGCTGGTCGAGGAGCTCAAATGCAACCTAGTGGCCATGGACGTTACAAGCGCATTTGTTTATTACTGTATCCATCACTCCTCCGTGGTAGAGGCATCCAGTAAGGCTAGCCCTCTTTACTCTTTGCTATAGAGCGGTCACTTTGAATGTCTCTGAAGTGCAGTTTTGGTGAATCCGACTCGTCGAGGAGAGCTGACGTTTTGTTTTGTTGCAGGTGTGGTGTGCAGGAGGAGAAGGCGGAACGTGCACGGGGTGGATGATGAAGGCCAGGGACTACAACATGAACCGACTGGAGGTTAGTGGCTATGATTTGGAGTCCTGATCGGAGCATCCTAACTTGCTCCCAGTTTTAAAGTTACCCTAACGCCCCTATCTGGGCTCTGGGTTAACAGTCTCATCTTTGGGGGGCAATGGCAATCATCAAAGTCCTCAGCACTTCCCGGGAGTGGTGTGCACCCTTTCCCCTGATAGGAGTATCCTAGAAGGTGCAAGAATATATAGCAAAAGGTCAAATTATATCAAGACGAGTGTTAGCATCCGTTCCTGGGAATCCATTGCTGGTTTTAGAGGGGGAGGAGCTTGGGCACGGGTATATATGTGCAAGCTAACAGTCTGTGTAGAAGTGAAGGCAATGTGTAATAAGTCATTAAGGTCAATGTGAAGGATGGAGACTGAGAGAGATAAGAGAGCCCTTTGCTCCCAGTCCAGTCACTCAGAGGCTGAGACCCTGTGAGTGCTGGTGGAGGGAAGGAGCTCTGGTGGAGGGGACAGGGGGCTGCACTGCAACGCCACAGGCCCTCATAGATCAGGAGGGCGTCTGGGAAGCACTCAACTCGGAAGCATCACTCAAACACACACACTCGCACACCTGCTAACCCTTCAGCTGAGTCCACACTGGTCACACAAGCATACCAAAATGCACTCATGAAGTCACCCACAGTTATAAAGAGGCACGTACATTCCCCTTGAAACAGGCTGACCTCAGGCAGCGTAGCACTGAGAGTCAGTTCTCCACTGATAGAGGGTTCAGGGCCAAACTCCTCTGTAAGCTTATGGGGGGGGGTTTGGTTTTCCTGGGTGTGATAAAGAAGTCAGTGGAGGACGTTTAGGAGACATGCGGAGAGGAGGACGGGTGTTTCCAGAAACACCAGCCGCGTTTGGTGTGTTGCTTGCGCAGGATCTCCTCCTCGCGCTCGCGCTCCTTCTGAGAGCGCAGGTAGCGGTCCTCCTCCTTCAGGAACCACACCGGGGGCCAGCGCTGCTTCTCAAAGTGCCTCTGGTTGTCTACAGAGAAGGAAAGGACACGTGTTGTGATGTTTCAGGTGTAATGTCAGACATGCATGTTGCATTCAAAAATGACACACGGAAAAGAGGAAAAAGAGTAATGAACTATTTTTTCTAATTTCCACTTTAATCTGTGAATTAAGATGCACTTTCATCTAATGTGACGATGGATTTATAACCTTTGATATAGCTGGTTAAAGACCAAAATGTTTGTCTTTATTAAGATTTTAAATGTCTGCTTTCTATGAACAAGCCATTCTGGAATTCCTTTGTGAAAAAATCTATCCAAGTTCTTGTGAGGGGAAAACTGCAATTATAAAAAACAGCAGCTCAAGGTAAATAGAGGCGTCTGTACCTGGAAGCATGGCCTTCATGTCTTTGGGAAACTTGCGGCAGATGCTGTTATAGTTAGTGCAGATGTGGTGGAGACACCAAGCTGAGAGCTGCTTGGCATTGTGGAACTGCAAAAGGCAAAACAGAGGAGTCACGAGGAGATACAAGTAAAAAGGTTAAACACTCAACAGAATAACTGACTGAATCATTTTTTATTTATGAATCAATTGCTATTTAAAGAACATTGATAGTGTAACAGGAACAGACCTGTGCAAGCTCGAGGTAAGACAACACCTGTCCATCAACGTCGACTCCTTTCCCCCCCCATCTGGAGGAGCTCATCCACAGCGTGCTGCTCTGAAGACCCACAGAATGTACACGATTGCATCAATATGTGCTGTTTACAGGCCACACTGATATGGGCCTACAAGTAATACTTTTTGTCAAGTTTTCTAGCAGTGTGAATTACTACATTTTGGGGATTTGGATAAACATTTTCATGGATAAAAAGTAATTTGTGTACAGATAAAACATGTAATTGCATTATATAGGTAGCAAAATCGTTTTAAAATGTCAAAGAGAAAGAGCATTTACCTGTGAGGGCGACAAGACGCGGCAAACAGAGGCGGTTGGCCAGAACTATCAGTTCCATGGGCTCCAGACCAGGACAGGGCGTCAGATGACCACAGTACAGAAACTCCAGCACCCCACGCATACAGGCTGTACCGGTGTTTGGAATGGATACCTGGGAAATTAAGAGAAGGGGGGATTAAGGACAGAAGGTCAACTAAGAAAATTGATTTATTCAAGCCCTATTTTTTATCATTAAAATACATGAGTTTATACTGAGTCCACAAGCATCTTATGTCTCCCCTCCTGCATTTGCCCTTTTATGTTAAGATACAAAATGACATGTTGGTAAAGTCATAAAGGGTGAATCAAGAGTAATTGCTGTAAATGAGTGGAGCCAGATGAAAACGGTGTTATCAAAGTAAGCGGACCTGTGGGCATTTGGAGGTAAAGGGCAAAAGACATCCTGTTCTCGCCACATTCACTTTGATCTTGGCTCAGATGAAAAGCTCTGTGTGGGGGGGGCTGGGGATGTGAGCAACATGGCTCCAGCTAAACATCCCAAAGCACAAACAGGAAACACTGAGCAGAGAGGAGTGCGAGCTCGATATAGACATTGTGGGATATCATTAATTTGTGATAAACAGGACATACCTACAGATGCACTCTACTGGTTTAAGTGATTATTGGATGTGATCGATCCATTCCAGACATGCACATTCATTTTAACGTGTTTAGCATTAGGGTAAAAACAACATGCAAAGTGCATACTAATGAGCAGGACCTTTTAGTCGGCCTAATTACTGTAAGTCAGACCAACAGCAATTCATCACCAGGTAAAACTGTTTAAGCCGAGGAAGGGCGGAAGAAAGGTAAATGATGATGAGGGGGATGAAATGACCCCTCCAGGAGCTCTCTGTGTGTAGCCGCTCTTTAACCTTTACTCCCATAGCTAATTAGGAGAATGTCATCGTGGTGTGACCTCTCATTATGACGAAAGGAAATCACATCGCCGAAGACGTATGTGGTCTGCAGAGCTTAAAGCCCCCGGCTGGGGCAAGGAAGCATTATTGAGTGGTCACAGTGATAATAAACAACATGGGTTTATTGCTTCATGTACAGGCTATGGTTTATTGCCTTTTGCTCCCCCTAGTGGTCAATTATGAGTTGCGCTAAGGTGATGTCTGTCCCAAAGAGGCTTGAAAAATCCTAAAGCCTTAAACGGAAATTTGAACTTAAGTGTGAATTAATACTAAATAAGGAACAAAGTTTAGGTGACAAAGTAAGAAAATTCAGGTCACTCTTTCTCTACAGGGGAAAGAAAGTTGATCTTCTTCTGATAACAACTTCCTGTTGACTTTCATGTGTTGCATGCATCACGCGGCTATTATGCACGCTCGGGTACAACTAGAACATAATCCAAGGGTGTACTATGACACATGCAGGGGTCAGTTTTTAAATGCCTGACACAGAGAGCAAACCTCAAGAGAGTTTGCACTCAGATTTTCTCATCACTACACCAAAGCTAAAACCTACTTCACTAGGTGTGTGTGTGTGCAAAAAGTGAACAATACCACAAATTAAGATGATCATATTAAATCTGTGTCTGTATGATCACTTTGTTCTGCACACAGTTAGATTAGCCATGTTGTCTCAGCATGAACAGGGAAATGTGTGAGTCTAAAAATATTGAGGAGGAAGTGTGACTTGAGCATGAAAATAGAACGGCCCTGACTGATCACATGCTACTCTCGCTCTCTCTAACAGGGTTTCAGGTTCTATCAATGTTCATGTATGTAGTGGATTTATAAAATGCTCTTCCCTTCCAGAAAACAGCTGTAATATTAAAAGATGATGACGTTTTCTGCAGATTTCCATAATCCATTAACCATGTTTTTTCTATTGTTCATGTTGTTCCACTGTGTTTGAATATTTCAAGGAATGTTCCCATGTTTAAAATCTGACTGATCAAGAGCTGCAGAGCTTGATAGTCTCTGAAACATATGCGATTTGATTTAGAAAAGGACGGAGTGAGACTTATTTTCGGTGGCAACCATAGAATATATATAAAGATGGACGACTGGTCTCCACTTCCTCCTTCTATCTGAAAATGAAGCCAAAATATCACAGATACGGGCACCGCCATCTTGTGCATTTGGAACCAGTCTTATTTGACCCTTGTCCCATCCACTAACATGGAGGAAGTGAGATTTATGACCTACACACCGTAGCCAGCTACCAGGGGGCGATAAAGACACTTTGGCTTCACTTAGAGGAGCTGTTATGGCGGCCATGTTTATATACAGTCTACTGCTGCAACCTCATCCCTCTGTGTTGTAAATATAATGTATAACCTTCACATAAGTGATGAACCTCTATGTCACAATAGATCATACTCCTATAGAACCTGATGAACAATAATATTAAACATCTTTGAACACAGTACTGATTCTTTTATACAAGAATGAGACAATCTGCTGTGGTAAGGTTTGTTACGCAATTGTTACTGAATCCGTTTGTGTCTTAGCAACCATCTTTTCCTGTCAAATGAGGAAGGAAGGCAACTTTCAAAGCATATGGACAGTCACGTAACTGCAGCTTCCTGTTGATATGTCAAATCCAATTTAATAATTTTGCATTGTTAAGCTTTTCAGCTGCATAAAATACTGCTTCATTAATGTGCAAAAACAAATACACTCTTGGAGATACAGCATAAGCACTGGGAGCTTCGCTGTCTCTGAGTCTTTGTCTCTTGTCTGGGCACCTGCCGTCTGTGCGCTGCCAGCTTCGTGGACTGTGAAGAGTAACCATAGACACCGGCAGCCCACCAGCTCCAAACACTGAGCCCCCTCACTGAAGCTGATGTCATGTTTTTACCCCTGGCCACAATAGATGCATTGGCCTTTTCACACCCACCCACATGTTGTGTTCTGGAATAAAATCGAGGTTTATCCACATGGAAACACAAAAGGGGTCAATTTCTTTCCAACTTCTAAATTTGCTTTCTTGTAACATGCCTTATAACTTTGAGTTTTGCATCTAAAGGGAATATACAACATTTTCACTCCTTGTCTCTCGCTCTCTCTCTCTACCTTATTGCTCCCTTACCTCTAATCCTTCTATGGGGCTGGATCTCTGTAACCTTACGTTGCTAACCTTGACAGTAACCATACCCCAGCAGATCTGTTTCTGCAGCACAGTCCAGGGAGCATCGACGTTAAGTGACGTGAACTTCCTCCCTGTGGTTAGGGCCGGGTCCGGTGCAGTACTGAGTACTGAGCTGAGAAATCTGAGCCGGAACACAAGTAAGGCTGACCTCAAAAGAGCTCTTCTTCCGGGCTCACTCAAGGTACTGAGACGGGTTAGTGCACAACGTCCTCATTCTGCCTTTACTAACCTAAACCCTCACACTAGTGTTGAAATGCCTCTAACTATAGGCTGTTTTCAAACTGCTTGCTTGTCTAGTGCTACCCGAAAAGTTACATAGGGATGTTAACTACTGATTTAATAATTGGAGAGCCAACAAACTGAAAACTGTGCTTTGCATGGTGCGAAAAACATGGCCTATAATGCTAATAAGTTTACCTGTCACCTAAACAGCATCTGAAGGGTGTGTGTGTGTGTGTGTGTGTGTGTGTGTGTGTGTGTGTGCATCGGGCATGCCTGTGAGAAAGAGAGAACCACATTTGTAGGTGAATGAAAAAACAGTCTGAAGATAGTAAACTTATCCGATAAATGATTTATCTCTATCTTAGTTATCTATTGATTATTGATTATTATTGGGTGATTCGATTTCCCTTTTGTTGACCTGAGTTTACTGTTCGAACACAAGCCGACAGCTCTAAGTTTCAGTTTCCACATCTGGTATTTAAATGTCTCTCTGACACTGCTCTATATGCAAATAACCACACGTGTCATTCGAGTTCCTGAAGACCAAATTATGCCATTTTAAGTTGAAAGATGTGTCTGATGAGAATGTTTGTGTGTGTATGTGTCTCCTTGTGAGCAAGAGAAATCCAAAACCATCCTCAACCTCTTCCTGGTATGTCCGAGCTCACCTCCTCGACGTAGCTTTCCATGAAAGAGCCTCGGAACATGGCCGCCATCCAATCGCAGCTGGAGATGAGCAGGGGCTTGTGGGCCGGCAGGTAGCCATCGTCCAGGCGGAACACCACATCTAAAACCGGGGTGGGAAAAGAGCATTCATCTCGTGGAGTGCCACAGAAGCCCAAGCTACAGAGAGGGGGGAGAGACAGACAAGGCAGACGTCCAGACGCACGCACAGGCAGACAGAAGGCCAGACAGAGACACACAAAGACACAGACACAGGTAGACAGACAGAGAGATAAATTGACAGAAGGACAGAACAGCTTTTGACAAAGAGTAAGGGAAAGAGAGCGGACGCAGGGTAGTGAAGGATAAATCCTGTGTGGATGTTGATCGTGTCAAACCAAAAGATAAACGATGTTCGAGTTATAATGCTGAAAAGTGTGTCTGATTGTATTTAAAATCAGTCCTGGAGGAACATATGCTATAAAACAGATTGTGTAGTTGTTAAGATAGTGAAACTTTTAATAGAAGTAGAAAAAGTATAGAAAGAAATGAATGTGGGACAGGCCTTGTTCAGGGACAGCAGACTGGATGTCAATGCAATGATAAAATGCAAACACAACAGATTAGGGGGACACACAACACAAACATACAAGACAACCAAGCTTTAAGAGAATTTCACAAAAGAGATGAACCACAACCCATGAAATGCATATTTTCAGTGGGAAACAAACAGAACAAGCAAATATACACAAGGTTTCCATAGACAGAAAGAGAATGGTGCTGGAAATCAGCAAAATCTTTTCTGTCTTTGTCTTTCACTTTTTCATCCTCAACTTGTCATTTCACTCAACTACGCCATCTCTCTCTCTCGCTGACACACACAAACACACACGCACGCACGCACGCACGCAAGCAAGCACGCACTCACGCACACATATATATACAGCTCTACAGACATAGACTGTATATGAAGATGGTCGCAACTCCACACTTCCTCCCACTATCTAGAAATAGAGCCAGAATATCTCAGATACGGACTCTGCCATTTTGTATATGGAGCCAGAGTCTGTGCATGAGCAATCAGGCGATGGAGTCGCAGTAGTGAGATCCAGACGATACAAATGCTCCACCAATCACAGTATTTTACAGCCTCAAACTAAATAAACCAAAACCTAAATAAAATAAACACTAGAACAAACTGGTGTGTTAAGAGCCACCCAAGATGATGGATACCACCTCGAAAAAATATTAATTGACGTGTACTTTGACCTATGTCCATTTCCTATCCACTAACATGGAGTAGGCAGGATTTATGACCTATACTGATCTAAGACGCTTTTGACTTCACATTTTCTAATAAGTTGTGTCATCCATCTTCATATACGGTTTGTATTACAAACACCTACTGATGCACACATGGATAACGTCTACAATGAGCATGGAGGCACTAAGTGATTTGCACAGTGGTTTACCAGCAAAGGTCCCTTTATTGAGACTCTCCTTGATGCGGTTGGCTCTGCGGACGTGGAAGGCCTTGGTGATCTCCTGGTTCATGAAGCTCTCTCTGTTCAGAACATTGGCCACCATCATCCGCAGGTCAAACACCTCGAGCAGCTCAGCTATGGTGGCCACCTGCATCAGGTCCCCTCGGCCCTCGTCCAGACTGCCTGTGTACAGGTACTGAAGCACCGCCTGGAAGCAGAGCAGGGCGAGAGGTCAAATGAAGAACTAGTCTGCAGGAATGATGAAGAACTTTTCTACGACACACAACAGAATATTGCCCTTTTGTATGAACATATTTGTTTGTGTATATATATAAGTCCATCACCTTGAAGGGTTCTTCTTGTATAAGAGCATCCATGGCTACCACAGTCACAAGTCGTGGTTGTCCAGTCATTGGATCATCGACATGCTCCAGACACACGCTCAGGAACCCTCTCCCCCAACCTGAAAGTGCTCGGCCAGTCCCCAGAGCTCCCAGTGAGTACTGGGCTCGGGACGGGAGTGCATTATCGCTCTGGGAAGTCCTCAAAGAGCCCTGCTGGAGCAGCTGGGGTTGATTCAGGCCCCGCACTCCTCCATCAACCCCGTCTTTATCAATGTCCAGGCTCTTAGTGCGCCCGGCGAGCTCCTTGGCTCCTCTCCTGCTCTGCTCATCCTCCTCCCCGCCCTCCAGGTTTTCCTTGCTCTCCTGCTCCTCTCCCCGCGGTGCCACGCACGACCCGCCGAGATCCAGGGTGAAAAGGTCGTAAAACTTGGAGCAGGAAGTTGCCAGATAGACTTTGTGTGCAAAGACGCGAGTGGTGCCAGCCTGCAGGAGGAAAAGGACATCTGTGCACAGTGGCTGGCAGAAAAGAGAATCAGGGCCCTCGCCGTCTGTGGGAGGGGGGTCCGGGATGCCCACGATCGGGCGCGGAGGGCGAGGAGGCAGGAAGGGCGCCTGGAGGAGGGGCCTCTGGACCCTTTTCAGGTGGGACTTCCAGAACTGCAGGTGACGACGGGAGATCAGGGCGGCTCGGATGGCATTGTCGAAAACATCTTTCACTCCAAACTGGGCCACAATGCTGGTCTCGAAGTAGGGTATCCCAAGCTCCTTTGCAACCTCGTGGCCTCTCTCAGGAGGAAGGATATCTGTGGGTTTGATTGGTCTGCAAGTAAGGAAGAGATGACGCTATTAATGATGACAGTCTTCCGATTAAGAAGTAAAATATACGCAAGATGGTAGGAAAAAGTGGTATTGTCTGAATCTGTGTGCTAATTTTATCAACTTTTACCTACAATTTAGTCAAATCATCAAAAGCGTGTCAATGTCTCAGCTCTGCTGTTGTTATTGATCACTGATTAACAGAACAAACCCCACAGGTAAAGAATCCACCTTGCGGCGGACTCTATGCAAATGAATCTGGTGTCTCACTTGGCAAGGGGCCGTCGTGCACGGTTAACTGCTTCCAGGTCGGCGTAGCGCAGATCCAGCTGGCAGCCGACCAGGATGATGGGAGTCCGGGGACAGAAATGCTTGATCTCCGGGAACCACATTGTGCGGACATGGCGCAGGGAGTTGGGATTGGCCAGAGAGAAGCAAAGCACCACCACATCGGATCTACAGGAAACAGAGGAGACAAAAACTTCCTCATTTCATGTAGATACAACTAATCACAAATGAGATGGAAAAAATATGTCAGGGGACGATTAATTTCTTTTGTCATGAGCAGCAGAAGGATGACATGTGATATTTGATGGAGTGAAGAGAATAGAGATATATATATATATATATAAATGATGTGCATATGGAGGAAACTTGTATTGTCTGAGTCTGGATGGTGCCATTGAAAAATCTACGAGGTGGGTCACAGGACGCATGTGTGGATGAGGGTGTTCAGTGTGCATCTATGTATGAGTCTGGGCCTCTGGGCTGCTGATCTGTGTTTCCCATCTCTCTCTGTCTCTTATGTAAATCTCCCTAAGCCCTCCAAGGCCACACTGACCACAAAGAGGAGGCTAAGAATAGATCGAGATACACACACACACACACACACACACACACACAAATTAATTTCCTCAACCGATGTGTTTCAGCAAGCAGATGACAGCTGGGGTTGATATTTCAGTTGCATGTTGGGACATGTGTGTTTCTGGGTAATGTTTGATAGAGCTCTGTGTCAGTAACACAAATCTTCTGGTGTTATAAGAAGGCAGACAGGGAAAAAATCTCTAGGTTATCTACTTCTTACCAACAACTTTTGACAACAGTTTCTTCAAAGCAATATTAACCATTACTGATATCATGCAGGTACTCTAAAATATATTTATTTATAAGATGTGGGATACTAAAAGGAATCTTGAACCTAAGAGCAGCATTAGACATAACTTTAACACTGCTCTTTTCCCCTTTGACCTTAAATACCTGTGTTACAGCTAACATTGGGTATTTAATGAGCAGATAAAGCAGCAGAGCAGACTGCTCTGTAATATATCTATGTTAGTTTTAGCTAGTATTTAACCTAACTTTAAGTTTGACTTAACTTCACACAAATCCAACAAATAGACCAACAGAGTAAGTCAGCAGTTTTATAGGGGTTATGTAAAGCAACTCAAAAACATATCGTAAAACAAAAAAGTACCTAGCACAATGTATCTGAACTACTTACAGTTATACAACGGACTTGCAACAAAGGATACTTGTACAGTGTGGATATGGGCAGCATAGGCGATCTTTACTTTCACTAATGTAATCTCTCAAAAGCTCAAATGCCCCAGGGCCATAATATACACCAGCAAAGCATTACATCACACACACATACACACACACACACACACAAACACAGGAATTTTCATTAGCACTTTGTCAAAGGATCATTACCATGACTTAGTCTATTTCAGGTCATGTTATGTGTACGTGCCTTTGCTCTCGTGGTTAAACTTAAGCCTCGCTGCCATAATGCCCGGTGCAGCTTTTAGTGGCAGAGCATTGTATGTACTTGCTACCAAAGCTGTTGAGACTGGAGGAGATGCATTTTTATCAAAGGCGTCATTCACAGCAAAGGAAATGAGAAACCTTGAATGCGTTTGAACGAGTCCAACCACACTGTCAAAAGCAGCTGTTTGGAAAGTTTGAGTGTGCAGGTAAACATTACAACACTTGAACCTAAGGAAGCACTGCTGCTGCTTTACGCTGCAGAGCTGCCTCCAGGTTCAACCTGCAGGTCCACCCAGATAAACAGGAGGTTGTATAATGTGTTCGTTGTTCTGTTTGCAATGGAAACCCACAAAGAAGGCAAATGTAGACAATAGAGAGAGCTGGGACACAATGTGATCAGTGAAGACACAAAGGGTTGTTTGATATCATGAGCATTTGCATTAATAAATAAATGACAATGTAACAGTATGATTCAAAGCAGTCTCATTTCACTCGTTGAGCTTGGCATGAGTGTGGCGTGAAAGACAAGTGAAGTGAACCTGTTTGAACAAGTAACTTGAAAACATTATGTAAATTGTTAAACAAATATAGTGAATAGGAACTTTGCTTTAGGTTTGAAGTGAAGAATATACACTGATACGCCTGTTTCCTGTTAAATTGTTACCTCTGCGATAAATAGTTCCAACACTGTGAGTGGTTGATAGAGATTTGTGTGTGTGTGTGTGTGTGTGTGTGTGTGTATGTGTGTATACAGGTACAGACAGGATATGTTGGCAATGATTCAGACTTGATTTTAGGTTTGGAATCAAGCTTAGGTTAGGTTAAGGTTAGGATAAGGGTAAGGGGGGTATTTAGTTGTGTTGGTTAAGGTTGTGGTAGGGGGCTAGGGATTACATAAAGTCAATGAGGTTCCTACATATTATCGTAGTAAAGGTTATGGATGTATTATGGAATAAATAACAAACACAACCGTAATGACCCAAATAAACAGCTGTCTGTTTTCTGTAATCTGGTGTAATCAATCATTGAATAGGTGTCATGCAGGGACCAGTGTGACTCACACAGCCTCTCATCAGTCATTAACTTTGTCACAGCACTATAACAGTTAATAATGCACCACTCAAGGTCTTTATAAGACTGTTTTGCTTCTCAGAGAAAGACAAATGTGTTTTTTTTTATATTACTGCTGACGGTTAAAAAAGGAACTTGAGGTTGGCTCAGGTGAAGTTTGCAGTGTCGGGCTGGGAGTGTTCCTTAAACCGGACAGTTCCTCTATTAATTAACAAAGCATGTGACATTCTGGTTTATTGTCTGACAATGTGCTGTTTTGAGTTTTGATATCAAAAAAAGGTCTACAAAGGGAAAAGGTGCGGAGAGGGTGAAAGAGCAACAAGGTGTCAAGGGGACAGAAGCGAGAGCACAGTCATGGCAGTCAAACAACCGGGTGATGAGGGAAATGGGGGAGAGAGGAGGTCAGGTGAGGTAGAGAGGAGTCTGAGGTCAAGCTGGCGGAGAGGGATGGGCCCGCAAGAACAAAGTGGATGAACAGAGTCTCGGGAGGAGGAAGAGAATGAAGGGAGGTCGATGCCTGGACTTGAAGATGCCAGAGAGGCAGGCAGGCAGAAAACAGCTGAGCTGGCACTGTGTCTCTATCAGCTGACTGCAGGCTGAAGGAGCATACAGGACATGCACGCACGCACATGCTAAAAACACACATCAACAGTACAGACACTGAGAGAATGAAAGAACACAAACAAAACCACACGCAACCGACAAAAGCACAAACGCACGGTCTGTCACGTAGATACACTTGGAATAAGATGACGTGGTAACATGTGTGCATCCACCCGCCCTCACGAAGACTCTTGCAGGGTCATCCATGTGACGTAGTAGTGCAGAGTTATGACATGACACATTCAATGATGAAATATTTGAGCACGATGAATAGAATGTTATAGAATAGAACAGAATTTTGCTACATAAGTGCTTTTGCATTCATGCCAATAAATCAGCTTTGATAGAGGGATAGGGGCGTAAGAGGATAGAGCGATGATCCAATCAGGTTTGGTGGAGGAAGTGTGTTACAGCCTGAGGGCAGAGGTCGCTTGAAAAGCTTGGAAGCTGCACTGCACGAATAAATAATCTGGGAAGGTAAATGTTCTGCCGGTGTGTTTATGTGGGAGTGCTGGATTAGTTACATTCTGGTAAATTAAGCTGCTTTCGGACATGCACTGAACTCCGGACATTTTCCTCTGGCTTTGTGTCAAATTACAAATGTCTGATTTAGTTGTTAAGGGTATTTTACAAAACCTTTCCTGCCAGTGCCCTGGTAAAATGCCTGGAAAATGTCAGAGTAAGCTTGTGTGAGAATAAATTCACAGTGACCAGGATGTTAATGAAGTTTCTGACATGCAATCGACCAGAAACTGTATAAACACAAAGAAATATCTCAGGTTGAAAAAGACACGCAGAAGATGCCGATGACATCAACTTGGAGAGACAACTTGATTTTTGTGCTTTTGGCAATAAGGATCAGCACCAGTATTGTTTTGCTGTAAGGAAAATGCAGCAGAATTTGTTATATCCATGATATGCAAAAGGGAAAACTCAAGAAAATATCAGGACCCAGTTTTCCTTTCGCTTCAGTTTCTTTTGAATTGAGAGACAACGTGTTGTTTTACATATCAGCCCGAGGAAGTTGTGTCAGTGCTTCACAAGTTAAACAGCAAAGACAAAACAATGTCTCGGCTGAACAACTTGTGAAAACAATGTGTGTTGCAAGGTAGTTAAACAGGCAGCACCTGTATTACTGGGTCAGTAACTAGGTTCTGGCAGTTGGACAGTCTAAGTGTGGGTGAGTGTGGGTGTGTGTGTGTGGGTGTGTGTGGGTGTGCATGGGCATGTGCTTCTGCTCACCTGCCATAGGCGAATCGTCTGTCTTTGTGATGATCCCCGAATGTGTCCCACAGCCTCAGGGACACACTGACCTCATCCACTATATCACGAGATCTCTCTAACACCTGCAACAAACACACACACACACACAGACACACACACACACACATAGAGACACACACAGACACACACACATACCAATGTCATCAAGTCATCAAGTCATCAAAAGTCCCATCTTTCATTATGGTGTTTGTGTTTTTGGTGGAATTGAAGGACTATGCAATCACTGAGCTTAATGAAACAAAACACAATTAAAAAAATTCTATCTTCCTGGTCAACAAGTAATAAAGTAGGTTATCTTTCATGGGCCTGAAAAGAGGTGATTTTACCGATGTTACAAATGCACAAGAAACAAATTAGCCTCAGTACCACTTCTAACAGTGTACCCAAGTTTGGCTATATGTGGCTCTTTCCACCCTCTGTTTGCCTGCGTGTGCATGCATGCGTGTGCCCACCTCCTGGCACACACGGTACTGGTCGATGGCCCAGACGGTTGGCACGTGGGTGGCGAGCAGCTGATACTGTGTGAGGGTGGCATTGCAGGCCCGGGCACAGATTAGCCTGGTCTTGCCTACTGCGTTATCCCCGACCACCACACATTTAATGGTTTCCACATTGGGCCGCTCATAATCTGTGTCTATATCCATGGAGAGGGCCCTGGAGAATTCAGGAGACACAGAGAGAAAGGAAAGAGGTTAATTCAATAGGCATTGGAAATGAAAATCACATTGATTAGGTGGCCAGGGAGCAATGGGACTGCAAAGGCGAAAGTAACGGGCATCAGTCACAGTGGGTTTTTAACGGTTGCCCAGTCCAGGTTTGGGAAGCTTGGTTAAGTCTATAAGCTTTAGCTGTAGCCATAATGACCAGTGTACAGGGGTCTCTGCCAAACTCTTCAATAGAACACATGGTTCACAGGGTGAGGCATAGAGGGACTGCAGCGCTATTTCTGTAACACCACACACACAGAGTGAGAGAGAGAGAGAGACAAAGAGAGACTCCCCTTGAGCTCACTGTCAAGTCTGTTCTCCTTTTTGACGTGATGATAGCATCTTAGCTTCAGAGAAAACAGATATTAAAATGTTTTCATTCATCCATTCATTAAGCCTTCATTTTATCTTGGGAATATATTGAGACCTCATTTACAATCTAGCACAGAACAGAAAATAAAACAAAACATGCCAAGACACCAAGAAATCCAAAATATGATACAGTACAATTTGGAAAATAAAAACTTAAATTGCCCTAAGGATTAACATGAGAAGAGCTTGTTATTCCATGGTGCAGGTGCATGATGAGAAAAAGAGGATTTATCCAGCTCAGTAAAAACATTTAGCACCTCCAGTGTAATCTAGTCATTTGATATCCCTGATATCATGAAGCCATTTGTAATAAACCTTTCAGGCCAAGTGCACTGGGGTTAAATATATTTATTATAGATTTGCACCAAGAAACAAATGGAGGGTTGTGTGTTTGATCACCTGTCAGCTACAGGCTTAACCCCAGCACAGGAGGGAGGTGGTTATGCATGCAGCTCAACTGACTTCCTCTTTTAAAACCACACATCATTGTAAAAGGCTTATCAGAATCCCCTTTCATAAACTGCTTACAAGCATTTCTGACATGTCAAAACACATGTTGTAACCCCTTTTCCTCAGAACATTACAGGATGCTGCTCCGTTGCATAACCAGCCCACACAGGCACACAGTTAGACCTGTAGTCAGTTAATCAGTCCACCCATCCTTGCTCAAAGAGCCACCCTAAGGTCCCATAAATAGAGCGTCTGAAACATTCATAAAGGCCCTTCACTTGTTATTCCATTGACGTGGATACCGGTGCGGCGCTCCCGTCCGCTGCTGACAGACACACAACAGCGGCTAAAAATGGCTTCTATTCATCAGACACAAGAGCCATGTGTGTACCCGATCTCCACGATCCTCGCTCACCTCCATCCTGTTCATAACTCTACTGCTGCAGCATAGAGCCATCCCAAGAGGCCCGGCTGATTCCTCTTGTCAGCAACAACAAAAACACACCTTAATGTTTCCTGGTTTCCTGTCAAAGGACTTTGTCGGCCAGGAAGCGCACTTCAGCGATTCTACCTGAGTTCAGTCTGTAAAAGAGGTTTCCTGAATGAATGGTCCATATGGACCAGTTGGAATCAGAGCTAAAAATATACTCTGCCACCTGTCTGCCTGCAACACCTCTTGAGACACGTACTGCAGATAGAGAGGAGGATAGGAGAAGCAGTAAAACACAGCCTGATGGTCGTTGCAGCTTCCAAAGCAGAAGTCCTCTCAAGAAAAGAGGAAAGAAGGGCCTAGGTTGAAAGCTGCACAGGTGTAATATGTGAAACTGTTATAAGCTATGAGAGGGCATGCAGTATTTTTTAGTTCCCATCATTTCCAAAGCAACAGCAGATAAGTAAAAGGGATTGCACGAGGGACAAGGGAGGGGGCGTTATTCGAGTCTTACAGAGAAAGAGGGCGACTGTCAGCCCGGCATTAGAACCAGTCAGCCATGGGGATCAAAAGGGCACGACCAACAATAACCTAGGCTGCTCATGGGAACAGGTATTCCTGCTGGCGCTGCGCTCCACCGTCAAATGTGTGGTTCTCCAGGATGGACGGTTAGACAGAGCAGAGACCAGAGTGAAGTTTAAGATCCTGTGCAACTGACTTATGGGACTGTGTGATGTGTGCACGTGAGCGTGCATGTGCGTGTGCACGTGGTAATAAGCTTAGGGCCAGGCTGTGAGGCATGTGGTGATGCAAGCAGTGATGTAATCATGAGTTGGCCTTGTTGGCGGTGGTGGCGCGGACAGTTTCTCAGGGGGATCAAGAATAACCAGCCCCCCAGATATCATCCTCCATCTCACGCACCGCTCTGGGCTCCAAGTGCAGATTCTGTTCATGCGTCGGTCAACACACGTAACACAATTATGTGCTCGCACACCACTGCACTTCACAGATATGCACCTGCTCTTGGGATTATATTTAAACTTCACAAGCTTTCACAAACTCGGGTGATTATTTTTAATTGCAAGACTGAGGGGGATGAACAGAGGCCGGGGACCGTGAGAGCCGAGCAGAGTGGCTCAGACGAGCGGAAAGAGAAGCTGCATGGCTCGGGTTTCATTTTTAGACAACGACCTACAGTGAACTGTACTCAGACGTCTAGACTTCATCTGCTGGTCAGTGTCATCTTCCCAACAAAGCAGCAGAGGAGGCTGCAAGGACAAAGGAGCATTGGAATGTCACAGTGGAAATGTGCACGTATTCCTGACTCCTCCCGACTAGTGACACATTGAAGTGTGCAGAGAGGACGACCGTGATATGAACACTGTGACAGAAACTCAAACGCCCACTAAACACACAAACAGCGACCTTCTGCTATACCCTGGAAAGTCATGGGCTGAGTCAGCGTGTGCACGCGCACGTGCGTGTTCGTTGCAGGAGGAGCAGCCAGACAAAGAAACTCATGCATAATTTGAACTGTGCGTGAGTCTCGCTGTGGCTTTGCTTCAAGGCCGGGGGGGAGTTTCATCAGGAGATGGCTTCAAGCTTTTTTTCCCTCACTGCACAGATCCTGGCATCTTTACCACTTGTTTTTTTGAGACATGCTCTTTGCTACCTTTTCAAATCCTTTCATTTGTCTCTCCGTCTTTCAGAATTGTTCCGGACAGTGCCCGCACAACCCCACCTTTTGACCCACTGCCAAACTCCCTCGTTTTACCCCCCCATTCATTCTCCGAATCCTGGTTATCCCATCCTTCACTGGACCCTTTCTCCACGACTGCTCTTCTTTGTCTTCACCCACTGTTTCTCCTGCAGTCAATATCATGCAGCCTCTGCCCGCCCTGTCATCCATCCATCCATCTCTGACCTTACACTTTTCTCAATAACAATCAAGGTGCAGAATTCACAAGACATCCCTCCCACACCCAGTTTCCTCCCCCCTGCTGTCTCCCCCTCTCTGTTATGTAAAACCTTCAGCGATCCACTGGCAGCTTCCCAAAAACCCTCCATAGCCCTCATCCACCTCTTTTTATTTTTTGGCACTAGAGTTCAACCTAATGTCACGATGAAGCCGCCTGCCTCTCAGCTTCAACCACCCCGCCCGACAGAAATAAATAAAATGACCCCAATAACCACCCACGTGGACCACGTCGCATGGCCCGACACTTGCACACTCACGCATTGGCTACAGGGTTTACACAATCTCAGGCCCGGCTGCATGAGGCCCAAAGTGTCCGTGTGTAATTGTTGGAAGAGAATTGTGGGTGTGCGTTTGCAATCATGTATGCAGCAATTTTTTTGTCCAAAGTGTGGTTTTGAAACATTGACTGCCACAGGCACAGCTGGCACAGACTGGTTACATAACCAGGTCTGTAGCCTCTGCTTGGCTCCCTGGACGGCTGACAGCAGCACACACTGACGCCGACATGCAGACACACACATGCACGCCTGCACGTACTTGCCTCACCCACTGCAGATGGCACTGGTGTTAATGCGCGGCCCATGGCAGACGGTGATATGAACACATCTATCGCAAACAAATGTCTTTGTGAGCGGTGTGTCAGCTGGCTTTAGACAACGCTCCTCTTCTCTTCTCCTCCGCTGCAGTAATGCTTTGTAAACACAGAGAGGCTCATACTGATGCCCTCATTTCCTTTATCCCTCCCCATCTTCCTCCTCCGCCTCCTGTGTCCATATTTTCCACCTGCTATTTCTCTTGTGCAGTTTCAACTCAATTCTGTCACTTCACTTCCTTATACTTTTCACTTTCCCCTCCAGCACAGAATATTTTTGCTTTAAAGTATCTCCCCCGTCCCTCATCCCTTTTCTTCCATTTCTTATACATTGTTACTATTTTCCTTCCCAGACTATTCTTTTAATCCCCTTGCTATTTGTCATTGACCGTTACACCACTTTATGATTACACTCTGTGAACACCATAACTCTTAGAGAAAATAATTCTAGTTAAATCTTTACCTTCATACACAAAACCCTAGAGTTTACCTACTGAGTTCACACAGCTTCATGTTAGTATAGATCACTTACAGATTTGATTTAAATCTAAGAAATCTTGGAAAATTTGAAGTATAGTTTTTTGGTGTTTCTTATCTGAAATGTATTCAACACAGTTGTGTTTAATGAGGTCTGAGTTGTTTAGATGTCAGGATGCCTACAGGACACATCCGGATGAGTTCAGACCTTTTCTTAGCACTGAACACAGGATGGACGTTAATAAGCTACCAGGTCAGAACTGGGTCTGTGACACTGAGCCAAAGGATTCACAGGTGGTTGGATTTAGTCTGGAGGATGCTATTCCAGGCCACACCTTTGTAAATGTAAAGGTTACTTTTTCTCACCCAATCTCTCCAGCCCATGTTGTAACATAAGGCTCAAGAAGACACAAACCTAACTGCGAGCTCTGTTCCCCTCATGCACCTCCCTCTACAGCCTGGTACAGGGGTCAGAACTATCAAGCCAGCCGCCCAATGCTCCATGTGGGCCAGTGCTGTACCGTGTTATCTTAAAGCTGTTGTCACAGTCAGAGTGTTGGGCAAGGCTCCTATAACCAGGACAATGAGCACCTCTGTTCTGGATCCAACTGAAGGTGTATGCAATGACAGCACTGATTCATTAACAGTGGTGGGGGTCTCAAAACCAAACGCTATAGCCCTACTGGTCAAAGAGGCATTTAGACAACTGAATGCTTGTTCAAATAATCAATACAATTTAGAACTGTTGGTATTTCCACAAAGAGAATGAGTCACAAACACAGTGTTGCCATTAATAGATATTGTTTCAGGAGAAAGATGTACTGGCACAAAGCACAAAGATTGCACAATATGGAAGAAGAGGAGAGCCAAATTGTTTACACAACTACATCCTGCAGAAATGACTAATTGCAGAGGGATACAAATGAAAATATAATCAAATGAAAATCTCTTCAGTCTCTCTTCTGTCTTTACTCGTTTGTAGGTGAAAGCTTCTGCACACAACCATGCAGCTACACACACATAGACACAATCCTCATGACGTCATAGCCAAAGATGAGCAGCTGTTGTGTGTCTGTGTTTGTAGGCGAAAAAGAGAGAGGAGTTCATGTGTGTGTGTTTATGTGTGCGTGGCCTGAGATCGTGCACGTTAGCACAGTTGTCACAGTTCTGATGCGCGTGCCGTTCCACTTAATGCTCTGGTGCAGCATCACTACGCTCATCAATGAAAGGCACCTCGCGCGCACGCTCCCTCCCTGCAGTCATTCATAACCACCTGGCCCATTCACAGATTTTTTTTTAAGGAGAAACCGATTCAACAATCCAGCGACTGTATTGACTGTGAATTGTCAATAAAAGGCAGGACCCATTCAGCAGCAGGGGGAGATCAGAAGTATGTCAGGTATCGCTGTAGTGAAATAAAGGTGGAACCTCCTCCCACATCCCAAACGGTGCGCTTATAAACTCTTGCGTAATGTGCCAAGCCCATCCACCCGCTGAGCTGCAACAATGCATCCAAACAAACATATGTGTGTCTGTGCGGCACGTGTGGGTTTAACAAGCAGCAGCAGCGCATGTCCACTGTAGACAACAACTATTTAATACACGTGGTACGTGAATGAGAGCCTCCGGGGCGCTATTACGGGCATGAGAGCAGATTAAAAAGCCATTAGGAACAGTAAGGTCACCGTGATGTGATGCTGATGTCAGGATCTGTGGAGGAGAAGGCTGTGTGCTGGAGAAACAGTGGCTTCTGTGCACGGCTGAGTGGGAGCATGTGACTCCTGCAGGAGGCTGTGTCCTACCTTCCGACGGTTCCGGAGTTGACCCACATGCCACTCTGCTGGGCGCTGCAGCCGGCCACTCCAGCCGGACAAAAGACGCACGGAGAATGGAGATGATGGTGGTTGATGGGGAGGTGGTGGTCGATGCGTGTGTGTGTGTGTGTATGCGCGCGCGTGTGAATTTGTATGTGTGTGTGTGTGCAGTTCTTTGCCGGCTACAAACATACACAACGGTCGCACACAGGACCTCTGCCCCTGTCACATCCTCCTCCTCTGCTCCCTCCACTCGCTGTCTCCTCCTTCTGTTTTCTAAATCGTGCTCCTCGGGTCTCAGCTCGTCTCCCCTGGCTGCTGCAGACCTGACGTGAAGCTGCGACGAAGTGGAACCAGCGTCTTCTCCCAGTGAAACCAGAACATAACTGGAGCCCCAGATCTGGTTTCTGCTCTGAGCCGACTCCTTTTGTGTTGTTGTTTCTCCCAGCTGATTCCACCAGGGCCACGCCCCCACGGCTGTAACGTCACGGCACGAGTCACCCAACTCCCTCTGTGCCGCATTCAGGTGCTGTCAGGAAACATTACTCTTAGACAGCATGTAGCCTATATTTCCACTGTAATATCTCCCCCCATCTGCATGGCTGTGACATATTTAGGACTTGGGAACATTACTTATATAATTGGTGCTTAAAATCAAATCAAAAGCCAATTTCTTTCTGTTTAAAAATACATTTAAACCGCTCATGCATGGATTTTTTCTTATATATTATACTTTGAGGCTCTTCACTTAATATCAGCCATCAAATAATATATCTAAATCTCAATCATCAGACACCTAAAGCTGTTTAACACCCCAGACAGGTGTTATTTAGTAGAGAACGCAATGTGCAGCCGAAGAGGAGCATTTAAGGTCTCATCAGACCTTAGGACGCAACAGCCAATCAAGTCCAGCCGAGACGATAGTAGCCCCGCCCCCGTCCCCGTGCCCCTGCCGTCCTGTTAACTCCACACATCCCGCAAAGCATGCTGCCTTGTGTTGTTGTATAGACAACACCACTGCACCGTATGTCTGTCCCAATACACAAGGAGTGTGATACACCCTCAAATATAATAATTATTTATCAAAACTGAATAAAACTAATTCATAAAATGTCTTTGATTTAAGCATAATTTTCGACAATCCATTCCCTATCAAAGCTAAAATATCCTCATGAATAATGCACCACTTTAGTTTTTATTCATGGGAAATGGAGAGGATTTTTCTTCTATGGTTATTCTGGGTGCTCAGGCATAGCAACTGGCCACCACATAGCAACACTTGTGTGTTGCTACAAAAGGCAACACAGAAGCCAAGCGAAAGAGAAGAAAGACACATCGTGAATTTCTGACGAAAATAACCCAGCCAGTCTCTGGGAATTCATCTCTGGAATGTGAAGCTGCAGCAGAGAAGAAACGTGCAGCCATGTCCTGCCAAGAGGCCAAAAGATAAAAAAGAATATACCACGCTATTCTGCCAGCAAAGCTATTTTTAACCTAAATGTAAATTGCTTTTGAAATTTGTGTGAAAGTGAATACTTGAAGAGCCAGACGTGTGAATGAGGTGAACCTGCCTTTCATTACAGTCATGTCTGCAATTTAAGATAGAAGGGGAATTTGTATTAGATTAGATCTGAGTGTTTCACTCAGGTCAACTTGGTTGTGTTTGTTCATGTGGGTCTACCAAGTCTGGTCTACAGACTCTCTCTCGGGACTGTGGAAGACTGAAGACAGACATCTACTGGTAGAACCTGGTACTGATCTCTCTGGAACAAAGGAGGTGCAAACTCTCACTGCTGCCTCATGTCACTGCACCAAGAGCGAGCCTGTTTGCGGTAGATCCCAGTGCAGATCACTGGATCAGTCAGGTTATGTGATGAGAGGTAAATGATGCAGCAAACACACTAATATCTCCACCCTTGTTCCAGCAGACCCACCATGAAAACAGTATTCTCAAGCAAACACCTACACCGCTAAATAAATGAACAGGAGTTTACTGTGCAACTAGTGGTGATTTCACATCTGTTCATGAGAAAACACTGCCCCCCCCTGACCTGTCTGGCATGGGCAGAATTAAACAACGTGAACGATGGGGTTGGAATGGTGCTGGAGAAAACAGGGGTTCAACAGCACTGGCACTGAAGGGGCTTAGAGAGGTGGAGAGGTTCAGGCTTTTTTGTTCGAGGGGTGCACTTGTGAGAGAACTCTCAAGAAGTGAAATGTCTTTCAGCTACAGTAGATAAAAAAAACAAGACATTGGGGTTTTTCTTTACAAGCTTTATAGCTCCTTTTATTAACTGTGTGGGAAGTTTATTTCCATTGCTTTTACACTGAAGGTGGGAGAATAGGCTGAGAGTGTTCTTTGGCACGACTGCTTCAATAAGGAGCATCCAGCTGGGTGGACGAATACACGGTTTATTCTGCTGGGTATTCAGTGCCGTCCAATGCTCAAAATCACAATTTCAATCCAGTCTGGCTCAAATATTTATTTCTTGGTTTGATTTAGTTGCAGGTGTTCCCGTTGGAGTAAGGTGATCTCTGCATTGTGATTTGGTTGCTGGTCACCACGAATGTATTTGGAGGAGCTATCTGATTATTCTGAAGAAACAAATGCTCCACTCAAATTGTACCCCACACAAATGAAACATCCGGAGTTGGCTAGCATATGATACAATAACCTTCAACTAACAAGCAATCTTCAAAACATACGAAAACCTGACTGACCAAAATGTCACATAAACCTCTCCCATGGAGCGCAACAATAGAAAGGGCCCAAGCTGCGTCCCGACTGAAGGGCGCTGCATCCTTCAGAGGACGCATTGGTCTACACTCCCCATGACGTCTGCCTCCTTTGTAGACCGCAAAGGGCGAACCGAAATGAGACACACTGGTCTAGAGAGTCTTTCCATGATCAGATTTACCAGATTGTCCCATCCTTATTACTGTTACCTAGCAACAGAGCTGAAGTTGGACATGACAAGAAAGTTTCAACGCTCCTCTTTTCTATCAACATGTGGACCATTAGCTGTTTGATTAAGTTGAAGTGTGATACTCAAGCATCGATGGTTAGTCACTTGCCCTTATTATTTGGGTATTTATCAAAATGCACAATGGGTTCTGTAGCATTCTGCTGTATAATCGGCATTCTAACACAGGTAAGAACACATTTCAGAATATGTAGAAGATTTTTCCTCGGAGGCCAAAATCTTCATCTCATTTTCATCACACATTCAGTAAAGGATTCATTTTGCAATCAATAATCCATTTAGTAAATATGTGACCTGTTCTTACAAAACAACTGCTGGTGAGACTCTACTTGTTTACATTATGTTGCAAGCGAATGTGGCCTCACACGGATTGATTTCAAATGACATCATGAGTTTATATTCGATATGAAGCAATGGATATCGAGTATCGGTTTTATGGCTCTGGAGCATTTTGGAATGATCCTCTTCCCCCCTTCATCTCATCCTCTCCTGCCCGCTGACCCTGTTCTCACCCCGCGGCTCACCCGAACATCCAGCAGGCCCACACACACCCCCTGGCCCTACACTGTACTGGAACTGTTCTAAAGCTGTCAAAACAGCCAGCTTCTCACACTCCCCACGATCACAGAGAGTACGCCTCACACACACACACACACACACACACACACACACACACACACACACCACACACACACACACACACACACACACACACACACACACACACACACACATACCACACACACACACACACACACAGATATGCAACACACACTCAATGAAAAACAGTCTACATACAACCCTGCACGCTCACACAAGTAGGTCAGAGCTGCAGTGGGTCTTCCAAATAGTCCTGCAGCACCATGGAACTGATAACAGTATCAGAGATTAAATTCTACCTTCAGACCTGACACACACACACACACAACCAGCATTATATATCGCACATATATATATGTAGATTTAACGTAAGAGATCTTAAGCCTGTTTGTTTGTCAGGATGACTTTGACACACATCTTAGTTTTCCAGAGTAGCAAGAACAAAACGACACTACTCACAGGAATTTCAGTTTGTTTCACTCAGAGTGAAATTTAGAAGTCAAAGGTCAATAATGAGAATGAAGGCTAAAGTGTTGCTCGGTGGAAACTGACATTCCTAAACTGACCTGTTGCATTAAAAATATGAAAATCAAACAATGCATATCTATTGAATAGATTTTTCATTCCCTCCCCCCTCTCTTTTTCTCTTTCACACTCACACGCACACACACACACTTTTTGACATGGACAAGTGACAGAGATCCGTTGCCAGAACTGGCACCCTGGCATGAAACAGTAAGGGGTGTTTTGTAACAGCGGTTCTGTTTGGCACCGGGTGACGGGCATGTCAGCCGAGTGTGAGTTAACGTGAAAAACATTCAACACCAGATAAGGCCTGGGAGAAAGTACAGCGAGAGGCAGACTGAGTCCAGCAGGAGGAGACGCTGAGGATGTTGTTTACTCACGATAGAACCGTCTTATCCACAGTCAGTCAAAACTCTGTGTGTGTGACCAGCTTTTATTGCCTCATTATATCCTAATGAAGACATATCAGTCCATTGCTCAAAACAGAAAAATAAAAATACTCTAATGTTGTAGTGTAGCACTTGAAGTACAAGTGGTTTAATGTAACATTTCTAAGATGCATTTATTTTTATTTCTGAAATGCTTTTGTGTTTTGGAGATCTTAAGGTTTATATTCCTTCAAATATTTAGTTTGTTTTAAAAAACTTTTTGCTATGTCAAAACTTCTGTTCCAAAAATACACATTTCATTTTATATTGTGAACAGGTAACTCACAGTCACACTTATGGACAATTTAAAGTCTCCAATCAACTTATCTCCAACCTACAAGGCTTTTGTCTGTGGAAAGAAGCTGGAGCACCTGGAGAAATCCCACAAAGTCATGGATGGAGCATGCGAGCTCCCCACAGAAAGACCCAACTGAACCAGGAACCTTCTCTCT